>CAUYQV010196265.1:0-16644 GCA_963574575.1 Galagoides demidoff | reverse complement strand
TATTTTGTTCCTGTGAATTACTAAAGATGCAACTGCCATAAAGGCCAAACCACCAAACCCTGCACCCCTCTGGATCTGAAATGGTATCAAGGAACTATTTATTGTTGAAACCAGGAAGGGACTAGTTTGTTTAGTTTTCTTTATCTGTCTAATACATCAATCAACATGGCACACTGTTTCATCATTATACCCAACCAACCCTTATCAAGCATTGAAACACATTATACAATACTAAGCAGTCGGGGTCACTGCATTATTCAGTCACTGACATACAGAAGTTTGTTGTCCAGTGGAAAATGCAAACTGCAATGCAGTTAGAGAATAACAACCCAAAACATCATGTCTAGTTTTACTCATTGCCAAATGGATGAGAAAGCCTACTGTACTATAGGGGAGGGTTGTTGAGAAATAAAAGGGATCACTGTGGTCTGACGCAGTCAGAGAAGGCTTCTGGGAGGAGGTAAGATTTCAATCATGCCTTTCAAAGATGAAAACTAGAGCAAAGCGAGGGTGCCATGAGGAGGGAAGGGAAGAACTGTAGACTCCAGGCAGAAGAAAATAGCAGGGATCTGAGGTGAAACATGCCAGGTATATCTTGGGGACAATGAGTAGATGAGTTTTGTGGGAGTGAAGAGCTTATTTAGAATGCTTGGGACAGCTAAGGCCAAGACCAGATTTGGAAGGCTGTGACACCATTTCAAGTATTCAAATCCACTTTGTAGACAATAAGGAGCCTTGCCAATCAGAGCCAACCTAGGATGTCTACCTGTGCATGGTGGCATTTGATAGAAGCTCTGTTTGCAGAGCAGGCACCCCAGCAAAAAATTTGCACAATGAAAATACTACTACACCAGGGGTGACTTAAAATACTTTTTGTACACATGGAATCTGAAGGATTAGAAATCTGCCGAATCAATGCAGGCAAGTTTTATTATCTCTTATTTGGTTTTTTGTTCATTTTTGAGACAGTCTCATTCTGTCACCCTGGTCAGAGTGCCTTGGTGTCATAGCTCACAGCAACCTTAAACTCATAGACCAGCAGTTCTTAACCTGTGGATTGCGACCCACAGGAACTGTATAAAAGGCTCGTGATATTAGGAAGGTTGAGAACCACTATCATAGACTAAAGCAATCCTCTTGACTCAGCCTTTCAAGTAGCTGGTATGAAAGGCAACCACTGTAATGCCCAGCTAGTTTTTCTGTTTTTATGCTCAGGCTGGTCCCAAACTCCTGAGCTCAAGCACTCCACCTGCCTCGGCCTCCCACAGTATAGGATTACAGGTATGAGTCACCGTGTATGGCCTTTAATTTATTTATGAGACCTCAGAAAGATTGGTAATTTATTCAGGATCATACATCCAAAAAGAATCTTCCAGTTTTCAAATGCACATTCCTTTTCAGAGGTGTATTCACATATTAAGAAGTGGTGCCTACCAAGTCCATATAATAAGGTCCTATCTGTGCATATTAACTCCACCTGCCACTATGCAAAGAAGTTTCTTCTTTTGAGATTCTAAAATGGGGAATGCTTCTAACCTGTGGGTTGCAACCCACAGGAACTGTATTAAAGGGCCACTGCATTAGGAAGGTTGAGAACTACTGTTCAAACCCAAGCAGAAGCCAAGCCTTGGCTTCAGTTTTGAAAAAAGACTCTGGAGCCAAGGGATTTCAACAGATAATTACTTTATAGCCAGAAATACCTGACAAAATCAGAAGCAGCCACCACCACACTCTACGAAAGTCCTGTAGGAAGCAGATGTGTGGTAAAGACCAGGCTGGGTATCTGCAGAAACAACAAAGCATGTGAGGTCTTGTCCTAGGGGCCCTGCTCAAAGCAAACCCTGCTGCCTCAGTGAAAGGCTGAATATACATACAGCTGTGGCCAGTCTGTATGTGAAAACAGAACTCTGACCCACAACCTGTAGCAAACAACCCAGGAAACCAACCCATTATCTACAGCAATGGTTATCAATCTTCCTACTGCCACCAGCCTTTAATAGAGTTCCTGTGGGTAGTGACCCACAGGTTGAGAACCACTGATCTACAGTAACCAGCCTAGGATGCCAGCCTGCTCTAAGTCAGACTTATAGGGCGTCAGACTGCTATCTCCAGTAACACTCCCAAAAGCAAACAATAGCCTCTGTAACAATCAGACCCAAATGGCCTGGAATTGATTAATAACTGACAACTTTCCTAATTTTTGTCCAAACTCCCAACTTACGACCAACCAGAGAGAGCCAAATGTTCCCCCAACCAATTGCATAGGACGCCCCACTTGTAGTTAGCAGCCCACAGCCAAGCCAACAGCCTACAAACCCAGCACTGCTAAACCCTTCCCTTTTCATCTGCCTGCCTCCGAGTCTCTACCAAAACCTGAACTCTGAATACACAGCCTTTGCCTCTTCTCATTTGGCTGGTCTTCCTTTATTTCTAGATGAGTATGAAAATGTGGTACTGATAGCTTCACAATGGCAGGAAATGCACTTCTGAGTCATTTCTCAGGGAGGCTGATGAATTGTTGGGAGTCTGTGCTTCCTCTCCATCCCCTCCCCCTCTGGGTCAGCACCAGGGGTATGTCAGAGAGTTCGGGCAGAAGGAGACTGCTACCTTGGCCTCATCAACGACTATGGGCTAGGGAGTGTCTTACTTCTCCACCTTTGAGGGACCACAAAGCAACGGGCCTTCTTCAGAAAAAAACCAAAGGAGTCTTGGATGTGAGCAAGGGGACTGGACTGAAAGGAACCATAGGAGAAGGGTGGTGACCTGTACAAAATATAAGAGGAGAAAGCACATGCGGACTGTTTGCTAGGAGACAGCTGCAGGGCAACAAGATCCACACGGCAAGCCTGTGAAGTCGGTGCTATCATTATTCCCATTTCTCAGAAAAGAAAACTGAGGGACAAAGGAAGGAAGCAGCCTGGCCAGGGTTAATCAGCTCATGGTAGTGACTCTGGAATTTGGACCAAGCAGACCAAGCCCGGAGTCCACTCTTTAAGCCGCCGGGCCAGGTCAGTGATGGTCAGCATTGAATGGCTGTTAAGGCTGCCTCACATATCCTCTTCCCGGGCCCTCCCAGGCTGACAGAATGGGTAGTGTCTTCATCCCTGCTTTCTGAGAGGAGGCAGCCCAGGAACACGGAAGGGAGTTGCTGGTTGCTTGTTTCAAACTTGGCTCTTCTGATTTTGAGACCACATTAGTATTATTATTTGTTTAGTATTTTTCTTATAGTGTCATACTGATGTGTGTGAATTGTACTCTTTTTAAAAAAGAAAAACTAAGCATGTGCTATAGACTAAATTGCTCCCCCCACCCCCGAAAAAATGTATACACTAAAGTCCTAACCGCCTAATACCTCAGAATGTGACTGTGTTAGAGACAGGGCATTTAATTAAAGGAAGATGAGGCTATAAGGGTGGCCCCAATCCAATCTGAAGTATGTCCTTGTGCCCTTATAAGAAGGGGACACCAGGGACACGCATACACAGAGAAAGGACCACACCAAGAGACAGCAAGAGGGAAGCACATCGCAAGCCAAGGAGAGGTGTCTGTAGAGGAAACCGACCCTGCCAGCACCTTGTCTTGGACTTCCAGCCTCTAGAAGATAAGTTTCTCTCCTCAAACCACCCTATTATATTGTGTATTAGTAGCTGAGCACATTAATATAGCAGGGAAAAGCAGCTACTAGCTATTATCTGGTTTCAGGGTGGCTGAGAAGGTTCCTGTGGGTCCAGTTATGCTCCCCCCATCCCCACCCCCAGGCTAACACTGGAGTTTCTGAAGGAGGGAAGATCTCTCATCTCTAAGAGGGAGGAGGGCCCTTCCTTTGCAGGCACTTACAGGCAGGCAAGAAGCATCCATCACTGAGGTTGGGGCCAGAATCTCACTCAGCACAATGGGAAGAACCCATCAGCTGAGAAAGAAATTTAGAAATGATTTCAGGTGCTCAGTGGCTACTGGGGAGGCCATTACAGAACAGTTCTCACAGCCCTGTGAGAAGGCCTTCTCTGCACCCGCGGTAAACTTGCCCTCTGCTCTACTTACAGACTTGCTTTTTTTATGTGTTTTAAAAATCACTCCATCCTGTGAAGCTTTGGGGATCTCCTCTGTTATTCTCCTCAAAGTGGGCAGGAAGGAAGGGAGGGAGCTGGTGTTTACTGTGTGCCTGCACTTACCGTCAACAACAAGCACTTACCAAGTCTCAGCTGTGATTGTTAACCATCTGGAGACAGCTCGCAGAGAAGATGTGGAGAGGAGGGTGAGATCACAGAGCCTCTTTAGTCATAGTCTGTGACTCCTGAAGACAGAAAAATGACACATCTTTCTAACGAGTCCTTTCCTAGGCAGTTAACTTTTTGAGTCTTAACTTGCATCTTTGCATAGAAAGGGAAACCTCCAGCTTTCTTCCCTATTTTTTTGACCAAAATTTTGATCTATGGACATTCTTTTAAGCACTTAGATTTACTAGCCTAGAGATTCATTATCTTCCTTTAATAGAATGTTGTCCTTTTCTAAAACACTTTATGTTTAAAAAGACAACTGTAAAAACAATATACGCACGAATCATTACTGAGCGCAATGAGATTTTGAATCACTGAGCTGCCTGTGGACAAGGGCAGGGTGAAACAAATTCCCAAAGCTCAGACATAAATATTCCAGGGGGAAGTACTGGAAAGAAGGTAGTTACTAAAATGGTTCTCTTCATGTTGGGGTGATTCTAACTTATTAACAATGATACCTGTATGAACAAAGTAATGACATGTCTAACCGTCCTTAACATGTACAGGAGAACCTCTGTAATTTATCCACCCAAGGGACTGTCACTAGCTAGTTAACATGCAGAGGTGGTCAACATTAGGAACTAGGCCTACTGTATTGATACATACATAGGGTGCATGCGTGTCTGATCTGTGAAAATTAGGTCAATTTAAGGAGGTGATCGATGTAGGGAGGTGGTCAGCAGTGGAGATTCTACTATATATTGACATATACATACAGATAGAAATAAGTTATAGGAGTTATTCCAGGGTTTCAGGAAAAGATTGTTCAAAACTAACTATAATGAGGACAGCATGGTAGCTCAAACTTGTAGTCCTCTGGGAGGCTGAGGCAGAACTGCTTGAGCTCAGGAGTTCAAGACCAACCTAAACAAGGGAGAGACCCTGTCTTTACTAAAAATAGAAAAACTAGCTAGGTGTCATGGTGGGTGCCTATAGTCCCAGCCACTCAAGAGACTGAGACAGGAAGACTGCTTGAGCCCAAGAATTTGAAGTTGCTATGAGCTATGATAATACCATGGCACTTTACCCAGGGAGACAGAGTGAGATTCTGTTTCAACACAAACAAATAATACTAACTATAATGATAACATATATAACAACATATTTCATGAATCTTAATAGAAAATGATAATACACTGGCTAAAATAAAATAGTCATTTGATTCTACATGGATGGAATTCTCAGCACCAACATGGACTAGCCAAGGAACAAAAGTAGAAGGCTCGCTCAACAGACGGATATTTATTGAGTCAGCTGGTGAATTCCATCTACCTAAGTACCCACAGCATGGATTTAAGTGCTGGGATTACCACAGTGACCAACATATACCAGGTTTCTGACGTCACGGACTTTATACAATCCTGAATCTTTTGACAGTTACTTGGCAGGCAGGAAACATATGGCCTCCTCCCTTCCTGCCTCTCATCAACTGTCAAAAGTCAATTGATATCAATAAACCACAAAGAACAGATGGCAATCCATATAGTGCTGAGCATATGATTCATTGCCAATGCTGTTTCCAGAATCTGGGAAGATTTTGTCTTTGGTCATTTGGTTTGCCTCAGTTGAGTTCATCTTGTAACATTTACTTTTGAAATATGCCAAAGTTATTTTAAAGTTGCATTATTGCAATTATTAAACTATTTAAAAGTCAATCTGTCCATGTAGGATCTTAATGTTCTTGAAGCTCATAACATGACCCATAGCAGCCAAGACAGTCAGCTCTGTGGTTTGCTAACAGGCTATTCTCCCTCCATAGTCAATGATTTTCTCTCATTGCATGGTTAAGATGGATATCCCTTCCTAAAACAACAAGACACACCCTTTCTGTCTCTGCAGGCTATGCCTGGCTTTAGCCTTAAACCAGATGCTTTATCAGTACAATCTTGGTGAAAATGAAATCAGCAGATTCCACAAAGCTCTTTTGTTTTCTCTCTCTGACTCAGGGTTGGGAATTAGCATGAACTTTTTGTCAGGTTTCATTCTATTTCTCCAAATTAAAGTAACAATAAATTTAATTATAGCTATTCTTATAAATCTTTCATGTATGATTTGTTTCAC
Organism: Galagoides demidoff; assembly: GCA_963574575.1. Lineage (NCBI taxonomy): Eukaryota > Metazoa > Chordata > Mammalia > Primates > Galagidae > Galagoides > Galagoides demidoff. Next base: position 10,306 of record CAUYQV010196265.1, on the reverse strand, counting down.
TGGTGGAAAAAAATCCCTTAGATTTGAAACCTGCTTATAATAGACATTTCCTGGTTACATACTTCTATCTTTATTAGTTGTCTTTGCATGAGACATATTATACTCGATTGTATACATCAGGCAAAGTCACCTCTCCAGATCTGAAAACCATATGATTTAAATAAGTCTTATAGAAACTAAAAATCCATGGAATAACTTAACCTCCTGCCATCTCTGAGAACTTTTACTTAGCACAAAACGGATTATTCACTTACTGTATAATTGATTTCCCTCAATTATAAGAAGCCCATATGCTTATAAAGTTCCTTTAGCAGAGATATAAGCCCACTTATCACAGAAAATTCTATATCAGTTTAGATGGACTTGATTTTTTCATAGCAAAATCCACTTATGCCAAGATATCAATATTTTTGGTTATTATCATTAGCATTTATATTTGCCTTTAGAATTGGCATGGAATTTTGAATCATATTTGTTAAGCAAATGGCTGTCTTAATACTTACCCTTTTAATTTTTAAAAATATGACCATTATGTTTTTCTTTTTATTTAAGGAACTTATTCCCAAGGAGAAAATATGTTACTGTTATTAACACTATTTTTGCAAACATTATTTGTAACTATCTGTACTTTTCAGAAGCTCTTACATCCTAAGAAAATTGATGACAAAATTATTAACTATAAAAATCCTATCTACATTATCATGAAGCCACTTTTGAATAAGGGAACAATTTATAATCAGTTAGAATTTTTCAATATATGCCCCCACCCAGTTTCTCAATTTATACGTTTACTCACTTACTCTTTCATTTATTTATTCAATAAACATATATTTTTCAGGAGGCTAAGGCAGGAGGATCACATGAGCCCAGGAGTTTGAGGTTGCCATGAGTTAGGCTGAGGCCACAGCACTCTAGACTGGGCAACAGAGTGAGATTCTGTCTCAAAAATAATAACACATATTGGCATGGCATGATGGCTCACGCATGTAATCCTAGCACTCTGAGAGGCCAAGGCTAGAAGATTGCTTGAGCTCAGGAGTTTAAGACCAGTCTGAGCAAGAGTGAGACCCCATCTCTACTAAAAATAGAAAAACTAAAAAAATAAATAAATAAACAGAAAAAATAGCCAGGCATAGTGGCATATGCCTGTATTCCCAGCTACATGGGAAGCTAAAGAGGCAAGAGGAGGGTGAACTTATCTGTAGCTCAGTGGGTAGGGCTCCGGCCACATCATCAAGGCTGGTAGCTTTGAACCTGGCCTGAGCCTGCTAAACAACAATGATAACTGCAACAAAAAAAATAGCAGGCATTGTGGCGGGTGCCTGTAGTCCCAGCTACTAGGAGGCTGAGGCAAGAGAATCGCTTAACCCCAAGAGTTTGAGGTTGCTGTGAGCTGTGATGCCATAGCCCTCTACTGAGGGTGACATAGTGAGATTCTGTCTTGGAAAAAAAAAAGAGGCAAGAGGATTGCTCAAGCCCAAGAATTTGAGGATGAAGTGAGCTATGATGCAATGGCACTCTACCCAGGGTGACAGAATAAGGCTCTGTCTGCAAAAAACAAAAATACATACACACACACACAAACATACATAGTATCTACCACGTATTAGCCAATGTTAAATGCTAGACCTTCGGTGATGAATGAAATTGGGCCTCTGTCCTCAAAAAATTTACTTCACTGATTTAGGGGGTGGGGCAGGATTGAGCACTGATACAGTTTATGAGAGAATGGCAAAAACAGATGAATTACACATTTTTTTGAATCAGAAAATGTATGGAAACCATAAACCTCTGGTTAGAGAAAGACAAGTTCCTTTTTCCTTTTACCAAGAAGAGGATGTGGGGAAAGTTACACTTCCTTCTCTTGCACGAGAAGACAGAGCAGGAGATGTTGGAATGAATCTGGTAAGTATAGACACAGGCTACCAAGAGAAGCCTCCAGGGAAAAGCAAGGCACCAAAAAGTTTGGGAAGGCTGTTTGAGGAAGGCAGAAGCAAGTCAAGAGGCCCTCTAGAAACCCACAACTGTGCACAGAGGCTGGCACTGTGGATTGGAAATGACAGCTTTGTAAATGATGCCTGCGGAGGGAAAGCAGTGAACAAAAAACCTAATTTAAGGAAACATAAGTGTTGGAAGGGCACAGTTAGCTAAATCCAGATGTTGGCCAACTTTGGGGTTTAACCTAAATGACTTAAGAGACTTTCAAAGCCATCAGGATACAGGGTGTGGAGAAGCTGCCCCATTGAAGAAGAAATGACCAGTCATCACAGGGATTCTCAGCATGCAACACACCGGGAGAGAGCCAGGTGACCACACAGGTGCAGGATGCACGGCCTCCTGGGAAGGGAGGACAGTCCTTAGATAAGGGAACAATGAGTAGGATGCATAAATCCCAGGTGTACCCAAGAAATGCAGGGCTATGTCACTCTGGTCTACCGAAAGTTGCTCCAATACTCAAAGAGCCTCCTAATAGAACTATCAAGCTCCTACCTTCCTTTTCATCGCCTCCATGCCCGCTTTAGCTATCCATGTCCCTGGGCTCGGACCCACACGAATCAACCGAGAATATGAAATCCTTGTCTGTAGCAAACTATGCTCAGGCCACATCATCATTCTCTGATTATGACCAATTTTACATAACTTGAGGATTGAACCTTTGTTTCAGACTTTGCCCTTGCCCTCACCTTAAATATGTGCTCACCATTTAGTCTATGTCTTGACTTTTGGATCTCCTTGTCTTAAAACATGGAATATTATTCCTGGATTCATGACTGGGGGGGTCACACAAAGCTATTTTCTCTTTCAGAGTGGTGTCAGAGTGTTGCCATGCAAATCCTCACCCCAAGGATGTTTCCCTGGTGAGAAGGCAGGCTTACCTCTGCACAGAGGACCATAGGCAACAAACAGTGAGTGAGGACCAGACCAGGGCTTCAGCTCCTGTGACCAAGCCGTAAAAGTCCATATAACTCAAGAGGGATGCGCTGTCTCTAGGAGGTCCTCCTGGATATAATACATCCTACCCTAAGACTTGCACATGGTCCTGATGAAATTAAGGTGCCTCTCTATATAACTTCAGAATAGGCTGCTCTGATCCAGGAAATGTAATTCATTGAAATCATTTAGCACCTTTTGTGGGTTTAGCAAATACAGCACGTATTGTTATAACAGCTGAAAATAGAAAGATGGTTATTCCCTCAAAAGCCATGAAAAGCGGCTCGGTGCCTGTGGCTCAATCGGCTAAGGTGCCAGCCACGTACACCTAAGGTGGCAGGTTCAAATCCCCAGCCCGGGCCTGCCAAACAACAATGATGGCTGTAACCAAAAAATGGCCAGGCATTGTGGCGGGTGCCTGTGGTCCCAGCTACTTGGGAGGCGGAGGCAGGAGACTGGCTTGAGCCCAGGAGTTGGAGGTTGCTATGAGTTGTGATGCCATGGCACTCTACCCAGGGGGATAGCTTGAGGCTCCGTCTCAAAAAAAAAAAAAAAAAAAAGCCATGAAAAGCAAAGAATAAGCCAGGTGCAGTGGCTCATGCCTGTAATCCTAGCTCTCTGGGAGGCTGAGGCAGGTGGATTGCTTAAGCTCAGAAGTGTGAAACCAGCCTGAGCAAGAGAGAGACCCCATCTCTAAAAATAGCCAGGCATTGTGGCAGGCACCTATAGTCACCAGCTTCTTGGGAGGCTGAGGCAAAAGGATCGCTTGAGCTCACGAGTTTGAGGTTGCTGTAAGCTGTGACACGATGGCACTCTAATGAGGGTGATAACGTGAGACTGTGTCTCAAAAAAAAAAAAGAAAGAAAGAAAAGAAAAGAAAAGAACAAGAACTTGATACTGCATCTCCAACACTGAAAAAGCAAAGGAGTCCTGGCCTGACTAACGCAGATCCTGATCCACCTACAAGTATTTACACATGTTGAGAGATATTTTTGAGGTTGCCACAGTGTTATTAATTTATTCGGTGAGTATCTACTATGTGCAAAGTGCCTATAAGTAAATGAAAACTGAGGCAGAATCCGTGCATTTGTGGAGTTCACAGTCTTTCAGGGAAGACACGTAAACTATTTCAACACTGTGAGTTAGGTGCTTTAATTTAAAGTACTACAGAAACCCAGGGGAGAGACTCTAATCTTCTTTGAAGTGTCCAAGAAGACTTCCCAGAGGACACTGACCCTTGAAAAAGGCCACTCAGCCAGGCCTGCATCCATGCATTCACCACATATGCATTGAGTATCTCTGACAGTTTTAGACACCACAGATATGACACTGAGCAAGGCAGACATTGCCAAGAGTAACATTGCCTCAAGACCATTCAATATCCACCTTCGGGACTCACTTCCTCCCCGAAGTGAGAGGAGGTGCTTTGGTTTTTCTGAGACCAAAGCACCACGACTGCTGAACCTGGAGCTTTCCGATCCTGTTTATAAGTATAGCTCTCATCATCGCATTGAAGTGCCAGTTGACTGCTTATCATCACAACAGAGTAACTCCAGAAGGGCAGGATCAGAGATCAACTTTCCCAAAATGTGGAACCAAGAATCAACTTCAGCCAGAAATCCAAGAGAGAACGCAGAAGCCTTCCCTGGCATAAGACATCTTACCTTATTTTGCCAGTGGGGGTCTTTTCTCCAAGGCAACAAGGAGTTCTCTTTTCCAGGAAAAGGTATGTGGAAGAACAGCAGGAGTGTCTCTGTGAATCCTCAGAACTGCCAAGAACCCCCGTCCACCAGCAGGGAAGCGAGGGGCAGGCCCCACTTCTCTTCTTCTGAGGCCCTTGAGCCTTCAGACTTGAGCATCCCTTCCGTGATTCCTGCCGCACTGTGACTGACCATGCGGAGAGCCACAGGAAGCTGAGAAGGCCTGGGACGTTCGGTGGCGCCTACTTGCTGAAATGTCAGCGCCTTCTGCCCAAGAGGAAGTAGAGGAAGCCAGCGCCAGCACCCCCGCTCCTGCATCACGGGTCCTTCTGCAAAGAGGCACGCACTCGCTGTGCACCTTCTGGGTTTGGATTCACCATATGGTATTTAAAGATGACAAGGAATATAATTTCTAGAGAAAGCTGAAAAGTCCCCACCCTAATAGAAAGGGAAAATTCAAGCCGCCGGAACTGGTGGCTTTGAACGAGACTAGCCTTCAAAGATCTCAGATGATGCCTAGAGAAATGACCACAATTGCTTAACAGAAGCAAGAGAAAGTCAGTTGGAAGTTTCTGCAAGGCACAGTTGATACCACTCGGAAAATTCATGTTTCCTGTTTGCCAACACGTCTGCTTTAAATCCCTCAAGCTGCTAATTACACTGTAAGTGGTATGCACCAGCTTTTCCTCATATTTATAGCTTTTGTTTCCCTTCAGAGTTATTTAAGTAATACACACATACACTCATGTTTGTTGTAAAAAATGTAAAATACAGATAAGCATAAAAAGAAGATAAAAATCCCCATTAATACCCCCACTTGAAGATAACTACTGGTGGCATTTTGGTGTACTGCATATTTCTTTTCAGTCTTTCTTCTATGGTGAGGTGGATATTAGGGTGAGCTTCTCAACACCTGTTCCACTCCACACAATGGGGGAACAGCCAGGCAGTTTTGCTTGGATTTGCTCTATCTTCAGCTCCAGCAAGTCCTGATTTGGCTCAAGTAAATTATAATCATATCCTGCTCTTTACACAGTATTTATTTTAGGAACCAGCCCCTCACCCAAACCTAAGCCAATCAACACATAGTGTTCCTTTGGCCCCTAGAAAGGCATATAATCAAGATGGCCCAATCTGAGGGAAGCCCAGGACCCAGCTTAATGGCTGAGGGAGAGACGTGCACTCTTCTGGGTTTGGAAGAGGTATCCCTGGGTGCTGTAGGCAGCTACTTTGCTACCACTTAAGGAACCTGCTTTAGGAGGAAGCAGATGCCTCAAAAGGCAAAAAAAGAGATGCAAAAAAAATTAAGTCCTCAAAAAAATTTCTGAGCTGCTAAATTAAGCTAATGCCAAAACCTGCCTCACTTCTGAAGTTTCTAGTTATACGAACCAGTAAATTTGCTTGTCAAAGCCAATTTAAGTAGGGTTTTCTATTCCTTATAATTGAATGCATCCCAAGTAACTTATTTAGATATTTTTATAAAGACTCATAGCTGCATTTTACAAACACACATGCACACCAACATAAGAAAAGGTAAAGAAAATTACATATCAAACTAGTAATAATAATTCAGGGGGAAAGAATCCCTGTTGAACAAATGGTGCTGGGAGAACTGGTTAGGCACGTGTAAGCGACTGAAACTGAGTCTGCACCTCCCACCACTGCAAAAATTAACTCACATTGCATAAAAGATTGAAATCTAAGACATGAAATGATAAAAACTTCCAGAAGAAAGTCTGGGAAGAACTCCCTATGACATCACCCTGGAGAGAATTTATGAAGAAGACCCCATTGTATTTTTACCTGGATGGATTTGGAGAACATTCTCCTAAGGAAAGTATCTCAAGAATGGAAAAGCAAGCATATCATGTATTCAATACTATGCTGAAATGAGTAGATAAACAAGAGGCCCACACAGGATAAAAACAGAATTAAATTCAAGAAGGAGGTGAAGAGAGGAAGGGGGTTTGGCAAGTTCCCACCTCACTGGCACAATATAGAAGAATATGGTACACTACCTGCATGAAGGACTCAACCCAGGTAGGGTGAAACGCTAACTTTACTTTACAAAGGCACATAATGTAACCTAATTGTACAACCATCATATATATATATATTTTTAAAGACATATAGAATTTGTAGTGAGCTTTCTTACAAAGCACAATAAGCCCTTGTAGTTCAATAATTTATGTAGCATTATAAAATTTCCCTGCAGATACTCTCTGGGAATGTCTTAGGCACATTTAAGCATTTTAAAAGCATTGAAAAAAATAATTAAAGGATTTGTTTTAAAAATTTTAACAGAGTTTTTAATTTTTTTATTTCTTGACTTATTCTTTTTATTTTATTTATTATTTCAAATTAATATGAGGGTACAAATTTTTAGGGTACGCTGTTCTCAGTTCCAGGGTAAAGTTCCATTTGTAAAAGGCCCCTCAACCAGGAGGCATGTTATACACCCTCACAATGTGCACATTAGATGAGATCCCACCTCAGGCCCTCCCCTTTTCTGCCAATTTTCCTCGCCCACTTCCCACCTCTACCTCCATAATAGACTATATTTGTGTTTTATTGTTCTTATGAGTGGGTAATAGTTTATATATTGATTTCATATTAGTATGGAGTACATTGGATATTTATTTTTCCATTCTTCTGATACTTTACTAAGAATGTATTTCAACTCCATCTAGGTAAATACAAAAGATGTAAAGTTTCCATCTTTTTAATGGCTGGATAGTATTCCATGGTATACATATACCACAATTTGTTGATCCATGCAGGGGTTGATGGGCATTTGGGTTGCTTCCACAACTTGGCAATTATGAATTGAACCATAATAAACATTCTGGAGCAAATGTCTTTGTGGAAAAATGATTTTTGTTCTACTAGATAGATACCTAGTAGTGGGATTGCAGGATCAAATGGAAGGTCTACTTTTAGATCTTTGAGGATTCTCCACATTTCTCTCCAAAAAGGTTGTATTAGTTTGCAATCCCACCAGCAGTGCAGTTTTTTGTTGTTGTTGTTTTTTTAACTCTAGATAGCCCTGGCTCAATAACTCACATGACCCCAGATGATAAAATACTTTTTTTAAATAGTCGCTTTTACTTAAGTTACAGCCTAGTCTCAGTAGGTAGAAGGAAAATGTAACTGAGGGAAATGGTGCAAAAATTACAGCAGGTGTAATAGTCTCTGCTTCTAACAGGACTGGCTGGGATTCCAACTATATCAGTAACACATTAAAATGTGTGTTTTATAACTACTATGGAACAGTATTCAATAGTAGTTTAGTATTCAATAGTATTTATCCAAATATTTCTTTTGATGTACGCATTTTTATCTCTTTTTAAAAGATTACTAGAAAGTTATTGCAGGAATACTTACTGGATTATGAGATATAACATACAAAATGTATCTCAATATAGCATTTTCCCCCATTAAAAGAAAAATCTTCAAAACAATTTAAAATGTATATAACAAAAAGTTCTTGCAAATTTTAAATATTCATTTACCTATGCCTGTAAATGTGCCAGCAAGTTATATTTTAAAAATATAGGTATACAAGCACCTCGGAGATATTGTGGGCTCAGTTTTAGACCACTGTAATAAAGTGAATATCGCAATAAAGTGAATCAAACAAATTTTTTGGTTTCACAGTGCCTATAAAAGTTGCATATGGGCTCAGCACCAGTAGCACAGTGGTCACAATACCAGCCACATACACTGAGGTTGGCAGGTTCAAACCCAGCCCGAGCTAGCTAATCAACCACAACAAAAACATAGCTGGGTGTTGTGTCAGGTGCCTGTAGTCCCAGCTGCTTGGGAGGCTGAGGCAGAAGAATTGGTTAAGCCCAGGAGTGGAGATTACTGTGAGCCGTGACACCATAGCACTCTACTGAGGGCAACAAACTGACACTCTGTCTCAAAAAGAAAAAAAAATTGCATATGCACTATACATGTTATGGGTATTAGTAATCTATTTTTTTTAGTAGTCTATTAATAGTGAAATAGCATTGTGTCTAAAAAATGTACATACCTCAATTTAAACATACATTGATAAAAATGCCAATGATCACCGGAGTCTTCAGAAAGTTGTAATCTTTTGCTGGTGGAAGTTCTTGCCCTTGTGTTGAAGGATGCTGACTGATCAAGATCATGGAGTGCTGTGGCAATTTCCTTGAATAAAGTAACAATGGGCTCAGCACCCATAGCTCAGCGGCTAAGGCACCAGCCACATACACCAGAGTTGATGGGTTCAAACTCAGCCCAGGCCTGCCAAACAACAATTACAACTCCACCAAAAAATAGCCCGGTGGGCACCTATAGTCCCAGGTACTTGGGAGGCTAAGGCAAGAGAATCACTTAAGCCCAAGAGTTTGAGGTTGCTGTGAGCTGTGATGCCAGAGCACTCTACCAGGGCAACAAAGTGAGATTCTATCTCAAAATAATAATAATAATAAGGAAACAATGAAGTATGCCACATCGATTGACTCTTCCTTACATGAAAGATGTCTCTGTAGCATGTCATGCTGTTGATTGCATTTTACAGTACAGTAAAACATCTTTCAAAATTGTAGTCAATCTTTTCAAACTCTGTTGCTTTATACAATACAGCTTATGTGTTACTCTAAATGCTGGTCATTTCTACAATGTCACAGCCTCTACACCAGGAGGAGATTCCATCTCAAGAAACCATTTCCTTTGCTCACCTATAAGAAGTAACTCCTTATTTGTTCAAGTTTCATCATGAGATTGCAGCTATTTAGTCACATCTTCAGCTCCACTTCTAATTCTCTTGCTGTTTCCATCACATTTGAAATTACTTCCTCCACTAAAGTCTTGATTCCCTCAAAGTTACCCATGAAGATTGGAATGAACTTTTTCTTTTTTTTTTTTCTTTCTTTTCTTTTTGAGACAGAGTCTCACTTTATTGCCCTTGGTAGAGTGATATGCATCACAGCTCATAGCCAACTCCTGAGCTTAGGCGATTCTCTTGCCTCAGTCTCCCTAGTACCTGGGACTACAGGTGCCTGCCACAACACCTGGCTATTTTTTGTTGCAATTTGGCCAGGGCCAGGTCTGAACCCCCCAACCTCAGTATATGGGGCTGGCACCCTACCCACTGAGCTACAGGACCACCTGGAATGAACTTTTTTCAAACTCCTATTAATGGTGATATTTTGACCTCCTCCCCTAAATCATGAATCTTCTTAATGGTATCTAGAATAATGAATCCTTTCCAGATTTTCAGTTGACTTTGTCTAGATCCATCAGAGGAATCAACTACCTATGGCAGCTATAGCCTTACAAAATGTATTTAAATCATACGACATGAAAGTCAAAGTTACTCTTTGAATTGGAATGGATGTTCTGTTAGCAGGCATGAAAACAACATTAATCTCCTTTACTTCACCATCAGAGCTCTTAAGTGACTAGGTACATTGTCAGTGAGCAGTAATATTTTATTTTTTTCATTTTTTTTTATTGAATGGTAACTATGTACATTAATGTATATCTGGGGTACAGTGTGGGGATTTCACATGCAATCTGAAATACTTCCATCAAACTGGTCAACATAGCCTTCATGTCATTTTCTCAGTTATTGTTTTAAAACGTTCACATTCTACTCTTAGAAAGATTCACTTGTACCCCTGTAAGATAAACCTCAGAAGTGA
>CAUYQV010196255.1:0-17486 GCA_963574575.1 Galagoides demidoff | reverse complement strand
TGAATGGTAACTATGTACATTAATGCACTTCTGGGGTACAGTGTGGGGTTTTCACATGCAATCTGAAATACTTCCATCAAACTGATCAACACAGCCTTCATGTCATTTTCTCAGTTATATTTTCATTCTTTAATTGTCCGGGAGCATAGACTGTATGTGGCTGCTGCAGTTTTGCCTTGTGTGAAGTTAGTCCAAATCTTTTTTTTTTTCTGAAATAGTATCTCACTTTGTCACCCTTGGTAGAGTGTGGTGGCGTCACAGCTCACAGCAACCTCAAACTCCTGGACTTAAGCGATTTTCTTGCCTTAGCCTCCCAGGTAGCTGAAACTACAGGAGCCCTCCACAATGCCTGGCTATTTTTAGAGATGAGGTCTCACTCTGGCTCAGACTGGTCTCAAACCTGGGAACTCAGACAGTCCACCCACCTCGTCCTCCCAAGTGATGGGATTACAGGCGTGAGCCACCATCCATGGCCATTAGTCCAAATCTTGAGGCATATCTGGATATGCATTTTAGTAATAGGGTTCTACTTGCAGCAGGTATTTAGGAACAAGTGTGAATTGATTTATAGCTGCCCATGGTGCAGCTCCTGGCCAGCCAGATGGTTTAAGAAATCTGGTCAGGCTTGTGGGTGCCCCTTAATGAAAAACATGCGTTGTCAGTAGTGCTGGTGGATGTCCTTTTATTATTATTATTATTATTATTATTTTTATAAATCTTCTAGAAGACATTTTAAAGGAGGGACCTGTAATTTTCAGTGGACAGACAGTAGGCAGAATACATAAAAGAAAAAAAAATTGTTCAGGGTGGTGCCTATGGCTCAAAGGAGTAGGGCACTAGCCCCATATGCTGGAGGTGGCATGTTCAAACCCAGCCCCGGCCAAAAACCACAAAAAAAAAAAAAAATTGTTCATCCAGTAGCCGATTAACTCCATATTGTTCTGAGTGTTTTGGAAGAAACTAGATGGCCATCTCTCAGGGCTGCTGTCATAGTGTGGAATTTGGGCCAGATATTCACTAAGTCTCTTGCAACTCTAAGAGTCTGAAATTCTGTATAACTCTGTATCTGATTGGAAGGTTCAAATGCACACAAAAGGAAAGTATAGATTACGGAGTAGGTAGCTGTGTTTAAATGCAATTGCATTCATGGTAAATACGTTTAAATTTAAAAGCAGAGTGAAAATCGTACAATGTTTTTTAAAAAAGGATTTCCTAATTAATCCTTAGGGTGAGGCATTTAGGAAATATGAGTATGTTAGTTTCAGCTTTGAGGACAAGAGCCATTTTAGTGCTTTTTGCTCAAGCTCTGTCCAGCTTATGTGATGAGCACATAGCTACCAGCTTGGCTTAGAATGACAGGACACAATAGCAGAATGACACTGACAACCTGTGAGCTGTCCAACTACTGAAAGGCTATTGTATTTAGTCAAACTTGACTTTCTGATAAAGTGTGGTCCTGGGGAAAGGACCAAGTGCACTGTCTTCTGGAATTGGCTTCCTAGCTTTCTCTTTTAACTTTCTGACAGACCACTAGAGGGGTCCAAGTCTTTAGAATTCTTTTGTTGCAAGAATGACTTTGTGACTCTGGACGCCTGAAATAGAAGAAGCTTGCTGCTATGATTAGTGCTTATGCTCTCTCTGTGCCATATATGGAGGAATTTTGTCAAAGCATTGTCAGACCAATTTCTATTGGACTGGTCCCCATGGGAGCTTTTCATGTACATGTTGGCAGATGAATCATTGAATTGGATGAACTGAAAGAAAGCTTTGTAATACTGCTTTAGTAATCAATCATCACCATTCCAATTCTTTTGCAGTTTTTGGCCAGGGCCAGGTTTGAACCCTCTACCTCCAGTATATGGGGCCAGCGCCCTACTCTTTGAGCCACAGGCGCTGCCCCACCATTCCAATTCTTGTAGCCTATCCAAATTCTACTCTTCCTTAAACTTTTTTCTTGAGTCTTCCTTAATGAAAACTTTCTGGTAATTTCTGCATTTATTAGGCTAGTTATACATACTTTTCATTTAACAAATAAGCACATGACATTTCTTATATTTTGGAATCCTGTGGTGATTACACTTTTCACTTGTTGTCCCCCTCAGCTAGATGTGAGCTCTTTCAAGGTCAAGAGTAAAAAGATGAAAAAAAAAAGAGTAAAAAGATGTCTGTGCAGCTCCTGAAGTACCCTATACCAGGCCTTATATAGAGTAGGTGGCCAATAAATGTTGCTGAATTAAAACATTCTGGAGGTACTTACAATCTTGAGTCACAGAATCATAAAAGCTAGAAGAGGCTTTGGGGACTATATTCATCCTTTTGTGGGAGAGAAAATCAGGCACATAGAAGTAAGGTTACTTCTTTCATCAATATTGGTTGGCCAGCCAGTGTCTCTATACAACCCTACCTTTTTTTCACTTTTTGGCTATGAAATCCTGAAGACATTCAAATGTACATGCTTTAGTAAAGCTGTACATAGTGCCAAATGCTAGCCCAGCATATTCCAGGTTCTTGTGAGTTAGTGTGTGTTACCTAGTGGCATCTAGGTTATTTGGGTTTCCCAAGCTTGCATTTCTAGTAAATGAAGGCATCTTTGTGGAGAACTGACAACATTACAGCATGGCATTCTGGTAGCCTTACAGGAAGAGGGAGGCCTATCTTTAAATGTGAACTTAGAATATAAGGAGCTTTATAAGTTAATGAGGAATCATCACTGCTTTGGCCGCTCCTAGTCCCTGCTGACAGGGTGGGGATGGCTTGGAGAAAAATTGAGCAATATGTGCTCTCTATCTTGTTATTCTGAGGATTATTCTGATAAAAGAGGCATCATAGTCAGGCATGGTGGCTCATGCCTGTAATCTTATCACTCTGAGAAGCTGAGGCGGGTGGATTGCTTGAGCTCAGAAGTTTGCGAACAGCCTGAACTAGAATGAGATCCCATCTAGGGGAAAAAAAAAAACTAGCCGGGCGTTGTGGTGGGTGCCTGTAATCCCAGCTACTCAGAAGGCTGAGGCAAGAGGATTGCCTGAGTCCAAGAGTTGGAGATTGCTGTGAGCTATATAACACCATGGCACTCAACTCCAGGGCAACTGAGTGAGACTCTGTCTCAAAAAAATGGGGGACATCGTGTCTTTGCAGACAGATGGAGCAGGAAAAGCAGATCTGACAATATGAAGTTACCAAGTTTGAAGAGACACAGGACTATGTAGATCAAAGCTGAACTTTGACATGGCAGAATGTTAGCCCTTATATAGTGACCAGGTCTAGTTTCCTGTTGAGTATCCTTAGGTGAGATTGGAAAGAGGAAAAAAGTGTCTTTACTGTGATCTCTAACCTAGAGAGAATTCTCTGGAGAATTACTCTGTGGAGGTCAATCTTGTGCTTCATCTAGCCTAGGATTCTGCCTCAGACTTGCTCAACCAAGTAACAGTTTTAGAAAGACATAGTTGCCTCTTTGATATCAATTTGTTACAAGTACTTAGCTAAGCTTAACTTCCCAATAAAGCATATTCCTCGAGGAAGGGGTAGGTTATGTCTCCTGAACAGTTTGTTTTAACAGTTCTTTATGATTGTGTCATTCAGAATTCCCCTGTATGTTTTTGTACTCTACTACCTTTCGTGGTAATGAGTTTCACAGTGTCAATCTCTGCTGAATGCCTCTCCCGTCTTTTGAGAATGAGTTTTAATTGAGTATAGTTATCTTCTATTTTGGGTAAAGTGAGTTCAAAGAACAGGGATGTCCCCCACGATGCTGCCATCAATTGAGCTGTTTATTGAGGGGAGAGAAGAGCACCCTAAATATTCCTCCTCAAAGATGCCACAGCTGGTATTGTGTTTAAGAACAAAGGAGGCACCTTATGCCTCTTGCAATAGCAAGAAACTAGGTAATTCAGGGTAATTAGTGGGATGTTTCTGGAATGGAGCAATGAAAAGATAGGCCTTATTGTGATGATTAGATAAGGCCAGTTAATGGAGGGCCTCAGAATACTGGTCTGTGGAGTTTGGAGCTTAATATAATAGGCATCAGGGGACGGTTCTAAGTTCTTGAGCTGGGATACATTATAACTGAAACTTGAATTTTGTTATTATAACTGAAATTTGGCAACTACTGAGCAGGTTTGCCTGGATAGAGATTTTGATCCTCTTCTGTGAGAGGATATCTTATCACTTCAGAATTGAAAATGTCCTTATTTGGTTAATTTTCTTCATTGTTATTGGAGCAAAAGAGGGTTGTGAATTTTTCTTTGACCTTCACATAGCATTTAATTTGGAGACTAATTTAAAATTATGTTTTTAGGGTTAAGATAAACTTTTTCCCTCTCAGCAGACTCTGAGTGTCATTAGAAGAACCCTGGCACAATCTTATGGATGGTTCTATATTGTTATTGTGCTCTAGAGATAGTGTCTTAATCTGTTCAGTCTGCTGTAACAAACTATCATTGGGTGGCTTGTAAATAGCAGATACTGATGTCTCATAGTTCTGGAGGCTGGCAAGTATAAGATCAAGGTACCTGAAGATTTGGTGTCTGGTGAGGACCTACTTCCTGGTTCATAGATAGCTATATTTCCTCAGTTTCCTCACATGGCAGAAGGGGTAAGGGAACTCTCCAGGGTTTCTTTTATAATAGAACTAATCTCATTCATGAGGGTGGAGGCTTGGGTGACCTAATCACCTCTCAAAGGCTCCACCTCCAAGTATCATCACTATGTGGGTTAAGATTTCAACATAGGCATTTTGGGAAGATACAAACATTTAGTCTATAGCAAGAAGATAGTAAGAGGACAGATGGCCGTCCATATCAGGGAGGTATTATTAGCAAGGCTTATTTCTCTCGTGTGTGATCAAAGGGCATCATGGGGCTCTGATCCTTGGGCCCTTTCTGCTGTTCCAAGCACAGCTCTTCCCTAACAGCTGCTATTGGAACAGTGTCAAGTAGCCTCCAGCTTCCCCAAGAGAGGTCTTCTCTGACCACTTACAGTCCTTAGTGCCTGAATCACCATTCTAGCATTTGATTGTTGGTTTTATTCTTTAGCTGTTTTATATGTTAGTTATATTTTCCCCAACAAAATTAAACTCCTATTTCTCTTGTTCTTCATTTCTTAGACCAGTGAATACTTGTTGGCTGATTGATTACACTGATAAAAGAACAAAAAACAAACAAATAAACAAAAAACATAGCAAGAAAGCTATGAAGGAGACTTAGAAATAGAGTATTGTATGGAACAATAATTAAAACTGTCAGTCTGTGAGGTGTAGCCCTACCATGGAATCTGTTGTATCATTTCTTACTAGTTCTACTCACAAATGTCTTTTGAGTTTTCTCATGTGAATTGAAATCTGTGTCATGGTAATCATCACTCCAATGAACTAGCATGCTAGGGATGGGGGATGGGCCGTGACACACTAGCCCAGCCTGGCACTGCTGGTTACTGCTGATCAGTGTGACCATGTGGCCTGCGGAGACATATGGGGGTCCAGTTGTCTAACCCAGCTATGGAAGCCTGAGGCCAGTCAAGAAATTGGTAGAGTAGTGTTTTTTAACCTCTTTTACCTCACGGCACACTTGAATTTGTAGTTAAACTTCCACAGCACAATTGAATTCTGTTGATCAAAAAAGAATATACATATTGTGCTTTGAACTTCTTCCAAAAATAATTTAATTAATGATCTTCAAAATTTTTGTGGCACATCTAAGATCCTCTCACAGCACCCTGGTTGAAAATCACTGTGGTAGATGACGGCTTAAATTGGTGATATGTTTTCAGGTTGCAGAAATGAAGTCTTAGTTGGAACATGGTTACATTTATAAAACTCACAAGGGAGAAAAGTAACTTCTAACTCTGTGGAAGAAAGCCTGTTGGTACTTTGAAGACAAAGGAGAGTTCTGTTTCAAAAAGTACATGGTTATCATTAATCCAAAAGTGGTACAGACAGAAAGTACTAGGGGGTTTCAAAAACAATTGGCTTATGTTTGTGGATGACAGATCTAGTCTTTCTCACTGATAAATCAGTTATGTTTGTGGATACCCCTGACTTTTGAGGTCAATATTGGGAATTACTACTAAATCTTCTCATAGTTTATTTCAGTCAGATAGATCTCCAGATTACTGCAATTATGGGTCTAACTCAGGGAGGTATTAAATTTTTTTAAATTGATGAATACAAATTATATATATCTATGGTATGTAACATGATGTTTTGATACATGTATAATTTTTAGAATGGCTAGGTAAAGCTAATTAATATGTGCTATATCTCACATGTTTATTTTTGTGATAAGAACTCTTAAAAAATCTCTTGTCTTCCCAATTTTCCAGTATAGAGTATATTGTTAACTATAGTCCCCATGTGGACTCATAGATCTCTTGAAATTATTCTTCCTTACTGAAATTTTGTGTCCTTTGACCAACATCTCTGCAATCCCCCTACCCTATTGGGGTATTTTTTTTAATCATAACTTTTGACGATGGATGCTGTGACTGTAGTTCCCAATAGTCTTAGCCACTGGCTCTCAAAGTTTTCCCTTACTAGAAGTAGAAAGGCCTGCTGGTCGCACATCTGCATTCCCAGCCACACCCACTCACTAGAGACAACTGACTTCTAGTAGCCTTTCTCTGGAGGAGAACAATACAATAGGCCTATTGTGTATTTGTTGACATACAGAGTGGATTGTTTTAGCAGGTGCAGAAGATAGTCTGTGTGGATATTACAGAGACCTTTATCCTTGATAGCATAGTGTAATTCAAATCTAAGTTGTCCTTTGTCTGGCCTATAAGCAGGTGTTGGAACTAGACTTAGTTAAGCTGGGGTCCTTCTGTGTAGGGCAGCAGGATTAATTTTGAATTTTTTTGTGATATACTTGTTCTGTATCTTTTCTTTCCCTTTAATAAAATAAACTCTCTTTGGTGACCAATTAGATAGGTCTGGTTTTTCTAAGGCTTTTGATTAGAGACTGTACACACTAGGCAGTTTGAATCCTGGAGATATTACCTCTTTGTTTTGAAGAGTGATCTTAGTGATAGGCAGTGACTAGGAAGATAGCTGTTTGCTGTTAGTGTGGCAATTTCACTTGGCTTATTCATGAAATAAAGCCTTGTGCTGCTTCTGTGTCCTTTGGGTCCTTGATAAGTGGAGATGATTCTCATTTCCAAATTCCCTTTTTGATTATCTGTACCAGTAAAGGAGTGCAATGGAAAAGAGGGTAATCCACAAGCTAGTGATATACAAAACCTTGATTATCCTAAATTTAGCTGCCAGATCCTTCAGTTCCCCCAATTTTTCTCTCTTCCCTTGGCTTTTAGGAGAAGGAAGTAAGTCATTAAAAAGCAAGCTAAGACCAAGGATTTTGTTGAAAATAAATAAGCAAGCAAACAAAAAAACAACTAAAATCATCTTCTAGGTTTAATACCTATGTTCACCTTCATCACAAACTTCTAGGCCTAATAACACACTTTGTTTGCATCCTTCTGTGCACTTTTGTGTGGCAGAGAGATAGGGGGAGGATCTCAGGGGGGTTGTTCCCAAACTGCAGTGGATATAGAACCCGGGGTTAAACATTTGCTTTGAATGAATAGCAGCTTGCTTACTCCCCATGCTGATGAGGTAAGCTTTTTCCTTGAGCTTACTTTCTCTACTCTCCCTCTGCTCCTTGCTCATCCACTTATAGTCTGCCTCCAAGTGAAATCTCTATTTTTAAGGAGAAATGTGCCTCAGGAGGAGATTAAAAATAGGTCAATGATAACTCTCATCACATACTCTCATTTATTTGGCTTGAAATTCAGTTCAGAACAACAAGTATTTATTGATAGCTTTGTTCCCTTACTTGTATTAAGCTCTGAAAGATACAGAATCCTGATGTTAGCAGCTAACATTTACTTAGCATTTACTATGTGTCAAGTGCAGTTCTAAGCACTTTATTTATATGAGTACATTTGATCCATATAATGACCCCAGCAAGTACTGCCATTATTCTCATTTTACAGATAAGGGGACTGAAGTTAACTAAGTCACCCAATTAGGAGCTGGTAGAGCCAAAATTCAAATGTGAGCATTCCTGGTCCAAAGAGACCAGGTTCTTGCTCTTATGAGGTCCTGCTGGGGGAGGGGCATTCAACATGCTGAGAAATAACTAGGAAATAATACAAGGATCTGGAAGGGCAGACTATAGGGAGTAGAGAGATTAATGTAATTTAGCATAGGGCTTTGGAGGAGGCAAGACTTCTCTAAGTCCCAGATTCTTCATCTATCAAATGGGTGTAATGGAATCTGCTTAATAGGTTTAGTGTGAGAATTGAATAAGATAATTGTATATGAGTATAAAGAACTTAGTGCAACGTCTGGTGTATGATGAACATTCAATAATTTGTAGTTGCAATGATGCCAAAGATGGTTCCTGAAAGGTGAATAGAGTTGGGATATCCAGATAGGAAGAGGAATGGTACATTATGATAAAGGGGAGTAAACATGATGTTGGGAAAGGGTACTAAGGAGATATGATTTTATTATTCTCTCGTTGATGGTGGTTAGTCACCTACTAACTGAGCTAATGAAGGAGACAAGCGTAATGGATGTTGCAGTCTGTCAGCAGCCCTAAAGCTTTTCTTGGATCTTGAGGTATGCTGAGAACCCGTCTGCCTGACACTGTGAGCCTGCATCCTGATTGATCCTCATCTTTTCTCCTTCCTAACTGAGCTCAGCCCAAATGTCAGATTAGTGGGTATGAAAACCCCTGGACATTCCCAGAGTGAGATCAACTAGTGGTGCTTCCAAATCCAGGCTCAGTTGTTTTCCTATCTTGCAAATGTGAGCCTTTCCTTAGGCAGAAGAAATGTGCCTCCTGATGGGCTGATAGGACTGGGCTTGGCAGGGTAGGGGAGGTCCCTTGAGACTGTCTTTGATATGTTATAGGTGGAATCAATCAATTATTTGTCAAGCTCCTATTATGTGTAGAACCATATGTTAGGAGTTTTAGGTAATTCAAGAGAGGTGAGAAATATGGTCTCCTGTCCTTGACATGCTGCTAGTTTTGTTATGGATATCAAATAGTAGTAACAATTGGAGAGCAGTATAGTGTAGGTATAATTAAATATTGGATTGGCTGCTTTCTTCAGGTGCCGCTACCTGGCTGTTCAGCTGTCTCCTGCCATCCCTGTGTTCGCCGCCATGCTCTTTCTTTTCTCCATGGCTACACTGTTGAGAACCAGCTTCAGTGACCCCGGAGTGATTCCTCGGGCCCTACCAGATGAAGCAGCTTTCATAGAAATGGAAATAGGTGAGTTTCCCAAACAGCTGGTAAGCTATGTGATGGGTGGCCATAATCAATGAGGAAATGGAACCATAATAGTAGTTGCAGATTAACAATAATTTCTAGCCTTTTCCCTCTGAGATCTTGCACCTGACTGAAATCATGGCCATCCTATGAATTTGGTAAGATGGGTGTGGTCTTCCTTGTTTTGGGTTGCATTTCAGAAAGGATTTATTGCCACGGTCCTGCTACATTGTTCCTAGAGGATGGTTCTTTCCCTTCCCTTCCCTTCCCTTCCCTTCCCTTCATTTCCCTTTCCCTTTTCCCTTCCCCCTTCACCTCCCCCCTTTCCCTTTCCCCCTCTCACCTCCCCCCTTTCCCTTCCCTCCCCTCTCCTCCCCTTCCCTTCCCTTTCTTCCTCTTCTCTTCCTCTCTGCTCCACTTCTGTCTGTCTTCCTATATTGCTTAGGCTTATCTTGCACTCCTGGGCCCAAGCAGTCCTTCCACCTCAGCCTCCCAAGTAGTTGGGACTACAAGCATGAGCTACCACACCTGCTGTTTTTTATTTTATTTTATTTATTTATTTTTTAAGGCTAGCCAAGTGAAGCAGTGTGAGTGGCTGGCTTATTGATGAAAACTGTAAACCTCCTCATAAAATCATATGCATGCATATATATACAATTTTAACTGTAATTGCAGAGATTCATAGATCTTCTGAAGCACATTCATACTCCTAGCCCCAATCAAGAATTCCTGCTTAAGGAGAACATGCACAGTGAGAGGGGGGGTACCTATGGAGTTAGGGAACCCTTTGACTTCCAGGAAGGGTAAAAGAAGCAATGAATAATCTTTGGGGCAGAAATGATGTGCTACACATCAAGGAGCCAGGGTGGCTTCATGAATTGAAGCATAATATCCCAGAGCTAGAGATGGGTGATATCCTGAGAGCTTACAATGGCAAAGAAGGGTATGATACAAGTGCAAAGGGGTTGGGAACCCACTAGATCAAAGCAGTGTCTACTTAAATTGTTCTCAAGTTAGGTAGCTAAGTAGCTAGAGTTTGCATTCAAGCCAGACAGAGTTGGAGAAAGGGACCAAGTTATGCCAGTTAAGCACCAATCTGTGGCTTATTTCTTTGGGGACTCTTGGAAGGCTTCTACTTCCATGCTTTTGTATGTCTTTGTAAAAAATTCCAGCCTGGCTTGGAGCCTGTAGCTCAGTGTCTAGGGTGCGAGCCACATATACTGGAGGTGGCAGGTTTGAATCCAGCCCAGGCCTGCCAAACAACAGTGACAACTACAACAAAAAAATAGCCAAGTATTATGGCGGGTGCCTGTAGTCCCAGCTACTTGGGAAGCTGAGGCAAGAGAATCGCTTAAGCCCAAGAGTTTGAGGTTGCTGTGAGCTGTGACACCACAACACTTTACCCAGGGCGACATAGTGCAACTCTGTCCCCCCCAAAAAAAATTCCAGCCTATTTTAGTTGAGCTAAGGAGAAATCAATTCGCACTCATGTGAGCTAAAACTACTTGGTTGTGGGGTATGGGTGGGACTAGTATGACAAAAGCAGAAGCAAGCAAGGTGTGTTGGCATAGCTAGAGTTCTGGGGAGACTTGGTAGAACTGGGGTTATTAGGGGTAAGATGGTGAGGAAGAGTTGTGAGTGCTATTTTTCTCCATCTGGGTTATTCTTTTATAGTCCTCTTTCCATTCACATATGGAGAAACTGAGGGTCAAGATAGTACCTTGACTTTTCTCTTGCACATCATAGCAGGTTATTAACAAGGTTGGTTCTTTTCTGCCTGATCACTGGGCCTGGGGCCCAGACTCAAGCTGTCATATTGTGACCTCTCCATTTAGCATATTTATCTTGATAGAAGAGTACATTGTTGAGTTCATATGTATGTTTATGTTAGCAAGTTCCCTTCAGCTTATATTCAGCCATGTACTGAGTGTGGTGTGGGTGGGGGATGGCGAAAGAAGTCACATAATTTGTTTGCCTCACAGAACCTCTTGGGGACAGTGAACTATGAACTCTGTCTCCTAGCTGCCCTCACTGAAGGCATGTGTAAGGGAATATTAAGGAGGCATGCTGGTACTTATCCTCTAATGGATAGCTGTCCCCATCCTTTTAAGACTTGCGACACACTGTTATTGTTTGATTTCACAGCATCTACCCCACTCCACAAAAAAAAAGGAAAAATGTTCCATATGGCAGATATTTTTAAAATCAAAGTGAATCAAAAAATATTCTGTTTTTAGAATTATACTGCATGGTGAGGGTGCAACAAGATAGGCACTCTCATATGCCGTGGACGGGCAGGAGTGCAAATTTATACAATCTATCTGGAGAGCAGTTTGCTAATAAGGAATATGGGCTTTAGGAGTTTATACCCTTTGACCCAGTAATTCTATTATTCTAAGGGCATATAGCCAAAGGAAATAGAGATTTTTACAAATGACTATAGAAAGTTTTTTAGTGCATCATTTATTCTTTTTCCTTTTTATTTTTTTATGAGACAAAGTCTTACTTTTTCACCCAGGCTGGACTACAGTGGCATGATCATAGCTCACTATAACCTCAAAATCCTGGGTTTAGGTGATCCTCCTGCTTTAGCCTCCCAAGCAGCTAGGACTACACATGCATGCCACCATACCCAGCTAATTCTTTTTCTTTTTTTTTTTTTTTTTTGTAGAGATGGGGTCTCATTATGTTACTCAGGCTGGTCTCAAATTCCTGCCTCGAGTGATCCTCCTGCCTTGACTTCACAAAGTGCTAGGATTCTACCATTTCCTGTCCCCCTTTTCCTCTTTGTCTAATACAAAAAGCTATTTTAATGCCAACAGTTTCATATATTACTGCTCAGACTTCAGCATATTTTTCTTTTTTCTTTCTGATTTTTTTTTTGAGACAGAGTCTCACTTTGTTGCCCTTGGTAGAGTGCTATGGCATCACAGCTTACAGAAACCTCAAACTCTTGGGCTCAAGCGATTCTCTTTCCTCAGCCTCTGAAGTAGCTGGGACTATAGGTGCCCACCACAATACCCAGCTATTTTTAGAGATGAGGTCTCTCTCTGTCTCAGACTGGTCTCGAACCCATAAGCTCAAGCAGTCCACCTGCCTTGGTCTCCCAGAGCGCTAGAATTATAGGCATGAGCTGCTGCACCCAGCCTTTTCTTTCTGTTTTAGAAATTAATTTTTAACACATGAGTATGTTCTTGAAAAGGAGGGGACTGGGATTGGGGTGGAATTCAAAGGAACTTTAAGCTTTTATCTGTATTTTTTTTTTGAGACAGAGTCTCACTTTGTTGCCCTTGGTAGAGTGCTGTGGCATCACAGCTCACAGCAACCTCAAACTCTTGGGCACAAGTGATCCTCTTGCCTCAGCTTCCCAAGTAGCTGGGACCACAGATGCCTGCCACAACGCCCGGCTATTTTGTAGAGATGAGAGTCTTGCTCTGGCCCGGGCTGGTCTTGAACTTGTGAGTTCAAGCAATCCACCTGCCTCGGCTTCCCAGAGTGCAAGGATTATAGGCATGAATTTATCTGTAATGTTTTAAGGTTTTATAAGCAACATTATTAAAATAGTAAGAAAATCAGACACAAAATCAATACAACTTAAATGCCTAACAATATGGAATGTTTCTGTAATTATAGTACATGTATATGATGGAATATTGCCAATAATGTTTTAGAAAACAATTAACCATGGGAAAATGTTCATAGTTAAAATATTAGGCAAATAATTCATGCTACAAAATTGCATTTATAACATGATCTCAAATTTTTAAAAATTGTGAATGTTTATCTGTGAAGAGAAGATTAGAAGGAAGTATACCAAAATGTATAACTATCTCTTGAAGGACTGTCAGCAATTTTATCTTCCCTTATTTATATTTTCTGTTTTTTTCCAATAATTACTTATTGAATCCTAAGTATTACCAGTCTTTTTTAATGCATTCATTTTGTTTACAAGATAGTATCCTTTTATACACATTGCTTTTTTAGCATGAATTTTCATTTTGTGATATACTGTGAGTATTTTCCTGTGTCACCATTTGTTCATGTATATAATTTTAAGTGGCTGCATAATATTCCATTCTATGCATATATCATAATTTACTTAACCAACATCCTATTGTGACATTGAGGTTATTTTTAGTTTTTCACTATTAAAAAGGACTCTGTGACAAATACCCTTATTTAAATATCTTTTGTATATCTCATTATAATTTTGCTAAGTTCCCGGAAGTAGAATTTCTAAGTCAAAGAGTACATACATTTATAGGCCTAGACTGCTTCTGCTATAAAACTGATTACACATTTAAATCTTTGGTAACCAGGCTGGGCATAGTGGCTTATGCCTATAATCTTTGCACTCTGGGAGGCTGAGGCAGGTGGATTGCTTGAGCTCAGGAGTTCAAGACCAGCCCGAGCAAGATTGAGACCCAGTCTCTAATAAAAATGGAAAGATTAGCCGGGTATTGTGGTGAGCACCTATAGTCCTAGCTACTTGGGAGGCTGAGGCAAGAGGATTGCTCAAGCCCAAGGGTTTGAGGTTGCTGTGAGCTATGACGAAGCCACTGTCACTCTACCCAGAGTGACAGATTGAGACTGTCTCAAAAAAAAAATATTTGGGCTTGGCACCTGTGGCTCAATTGGCTGAGGCGCCAGCCATGTACACCTAAGGTGGCGGGTTTGAATCCCCAGCCCGGGCCCACCAAATAACAATGATGGCTGCAACCAAAAAATGGCCGGGTACTGTGGCAGGCGCCTGTGGTCCCAGCTGCTTGGGAGGTGGAGGCGGGAGACTCGCTTGAGCCCAGGAGTTGGAGGTTGCTGTGAGCTGTGATGCCATAGCACTCTACCCAGGGGAATAGCTTGAGGCTCGGTCTCAAAAAAAAAAAAAATTTGGTAGCTGGGCTGGGCACGATGGCTCACACCTATAATCCTTGCATGCTGGGAGGCTGAGGCAAGAGGATTCCTCAAGCTGAAGAGTTTGAGGTTGCTGTGAGCTGTGATGAAGCCATCTCACTCCATCCATGGTGACAAAGTAAGATTCTGTCTGAAAAAAGAAAAAAATCTTTGGTAGCTGCTGTCATATTGCTCACTGGTAAGCTATAAGAATAACCTTTGTCCATCCTTTCAAAACTGGGCTACTCGGGAGGCTGAGAAGAGAATCGCCTAAGCCCAGGAGTTGGAGGTTGCTGTGAGCTGTGACGGCACAGCACTCTACCAAGGGCAATAAAGTGAGACTCTGTCTCAAAAAAATAAAAAAAAAACTGGGTACTTATATTCTTTTTAATATTTATTAATATATTTGGTAGAATTGGTATCTTGGTGGTTTAATTTTTATTTCTCTAAGTATTAGTGAAGTTGGATGTTTTCATTTCATGTATTTTTTAGGCATTTTTTTCTTTTATGAAAGTTTTTCTTTGTAATTGGAAAAAAATCCAAAGAAACACATTTTTGTATGTACACAACAGAACTATATGGCACTCAGTGGAATTTTTTTGGAGAAAAACTCTGTGATGTTGAAAGTGTAGTCTGAAAATGCTCACCTGGAGAAGACAGTGGGCTTAAGGCACCTTTGCTTACCCCCTTCTCCCTTTGCTTTTGGAGAGGTGGTGAGACTTTTGGGTTCAGATAATGGCTAGCTGTGATGTTAACTACCTTCACTGATTTACAGAAGCTACCAATGGTGCAGTGCCCCAGGGCCAGCGACCACCTCCTCGTATCAAGAATTTCCAGATAAACAACCAGATTGTGAAACTGAAATACTGTTATACCTGTAAGATCTTCCGGCCTCCCAGGGCCTCCCATTGCAGCATCTGTGACAACTGTGTGGGTGAGTGATACCAAGGGAATGCTGCCTAGGGGAAAGGCTGAGTTGAATAAGAAAATCAGGGTGGTCACCAATTCTTGGGGAAAAATTACTGAGGGTGGGAAGACAGATTTAGATGGGAAACAAACTAGATTTAGAAAGGAATTTTAGGAAACAAGCTCCTAAATAACTGCAAATCAACTGTACTTGTGTAGATCACATAATAATTCCAATATCTTCTAGTCTGAAATGGACATAAAACCTCTTTGGTAAATGGAAGAATAAACTTTACCTGTTTTGGAAATCTACATTTTCCTCTACGGGATCTGTAGTTGCACGTGGGACCTACTTTACACAGGGGGAGGAAAATCCTAGTCCACTGGAGGGCAGTATTGAGGAAGGAAGGCCTATATAATTATGGAGTGGTGCTACCAAGAAGAGGAAAGTTGCTAGAATTTATTGAGTTTCTATTACATACCGGATACTGTGCTAATTTCCCTTTCTCTCATTTAAGACAAGTAACAAACCTGTGAGATTGCTATTATCCCCATTTTACAGATGAGGAAATTTAGGTGTAATACCTTTGTGTAAGTTCATGTAATTTGTATGAGATGATGCTGGAACAGGTCTGATTCCTGACTGCTCATTTCTTCGATCTTTGCTGATGCTACAAGTGTGTCAGGTATATGTGTGCATAACACAGGAGTCTGTGCTTCCATCTGCGCATATACAGCTTAGTTGTAATCACTGCCTACTGTGTGCTGAACTACAGGAAAGATCAGAAATAGGCTGTCAATATTCCTCTTGATAGGCATATATGTGAAATTGCTTATATTATCACTAGGCATACTTTAATCATTAATTCTATATACCATGTTTAGACATTGCTTTCCTCTTACTAGCCAATTCTTCTTCTTTTTTTTTATTTTTATGGTTTTTTTTTTTTTTGAGACAGAGTTTTGTTCTAATGCCTGGGCTAGGGTGCCATGGGATCATCATGGCTCACTGCAACCTTCAAACTCTTGGGCTCAAGTGATCTTCCTGCCGTAGCCTCCTGAGTAGCTGGGACTACAGGTGGATGCCACCATGCCTGACTAATATTTCTATTTTTTGGTAGAGACTAGGTCCCACCATGTTGCTCAGGCTGGTCTCAAATTCTTGGCCTCAAGTGGTCCTCTGACCTCAGTCTCTCAAACTGTTGGGATTACAGGCCTATACTAGCCAATTCTTTAGGCAAAGGTTGGGAGATATGTTGCTTTATATGGTGGCTATATGTAGGTAGGATTTTTATAAAGCAAGATGAAAGGGCCAGACCAGCACCATTTTGTCATTTACTGCATAAGCTCTGTTAAACCGCAGGGCCACTCCCTGCTGCCTCCCCCCACACCTGCTGCACAGCCATTAAGCCCTTGATTGAGACACCTTAGGCAGACAGCTGCCATAATAGGAAATAAGTATCAGTTCCCTTGAACAACTGCCATAATAGGTAATAAGTTTCAGTCCCTTGAACAGCTCCCATAATAGGTAAAAAGTTTCTACTGAAATTCAGGTATTCTCCTTCAACTACCTAATTAGGCTACACCACCTCTAGCCCCGGTTAAGAAATCCCCTATACCAATCCAAATCCTCCTTTACTAGTGAAATCACTAACCACCAATGAAAAGTGTACCCATATCCAACCCTACCCTTCTTGCTTTCTGTACCCCATAAAAACTTCCTCCACCCCGGGTTTGAGACTCTTCCTCGGTGTGTATGCCAGGAGAGTCCAGGCTCGGGCGTGGCCCAGGCCTGAAGGCTCATCCTCGGCTTGCATGCCAGGGGAGTCCGGGCTTCCCGGGGCCTGAGTAAAACTCACCTCTTGCTTTTTACATCGGAGTCTGTCTCAGACTGTCTCTTTGGGGCCAACTGGGAAATTTCGGGCATAACAAAAACTCATTTTTAATTAACCCAGGAAACTTGATATTTAAAGAAAGTCTAAAGTGAAGTTTAAATAAAGAATTCCCCCTCCTTACTAATATTCTTATCTATAAATAGAACTGGGGGGTGGATAGGTTAACTTCTCAGTGGGGCGCCCTGCCACAATCCTGGGCCATCCAGGGGAAAGCAGGCAGATGCAGGATCCTTGGGGACTCATCAAAACCACAGAAGATGAAAAGAGCCTGGAGGCACCTGGACAGAACAGATTACTCCTGTGTATGGAGGGTCAACAGGTGGGAGGGGCTAAATTCTTTAGACTTCTGATGTATAGTTAAATTAGGAAACCTGGCTTACTTCCCCTGTGGAGATTCCCTCCCCCTTTCTTTTTTTTTTTTTTTGTTTTCGTTTCTTTTTTATTGAATGGTAACTATGTACTTTAAAGCCCTTCTGGGGTACAGTGTGGGGTTTTCACATGCAATCCGAAATACTTTCATCAAACTGAT
>CAUYQV010196253.1:0-10665 GCA_963574575.1 Galagoides demidoff | reverse complement strand
GCCTCATGGTATATTTACTTTATCTATTTCTAGCAGTTGACAGTAGCAGCCCTACCTTATGACAACCAAAAATCCAACTCCATGTGCATGAGATAAAAACTGACACTGCCGGCTCAGCGCCTGTGGCTCAATCGGCTAAAGCGCCAGCCACATACACCTAAGGTGGCGGGTTCGAATCCCCAGCCCGGGTCCACCAAACAACAATGACGGCTGCAACCAAAAAATGGCCAGGCGTTTTGGCGGGCGCCTGTGGTCCCAGCTGCTTGGGAGGAGGAGGCAGGAGACTCGCTTGAGCCCAGGAGTTGGAGGTTGCTGTGAGCTGTGATGCCATGGCACTCTACCCAGAGGGATAGCTTGAGGCTCCGTCTCAAAAAAAAAAAAAAAAAAAAAAACAACTAGCCAAGCATTGTAGTGGGTGCCTATAGTCTCAGCTACTCGGGAGGCTGAGGCAAGACGATTGCTCAAAACTCAAGAGTTTGAAGTTGCTGTGGGCTATGAGACCATGGCACTCAACTCCAGAGTGACTGAGACTCTATCACAGAAAAAAAAAAGAAAGGAAAACTCACAGAACCATACACTAAAAATAGTGAATTTTACTGGAAATAAGTTTTTAAATAAGTAATATATTTATTTTTTGAGACAGTTTCAAGCTGTTGCCCTGGGTAGAGTTCTGTGGCATCATAGTTCACAGAAACCTCCAATTCTTGGGCTCAAATGATCCTCTTGCCTTGGTTTTTCTATTTTAGTAGAGATGGGGTTCTCAGTTTTTGCTCAGGCTGGTCTCAAACTGGTGAGCTCAAGCCATCGACCCATTTCGGCCTCCCGGAGTGCTAGGATTACAGGCATGAGCCACCTCGCCCAGCCTAAATTAATATTTTTAAGTTTAAAAAGATGATGTCTCTTCACCAAAAGGATTTCAGAACTTTTTTGGAACTGCCTGAAGCAGATTTTATTTATTTATTTATTTATTTTTGAGACAGAGTTTCACTTTGTTGCCCTCAGTAGAGTGACCTCAAACTCTTGGGCTTAAGTGATTCTCTTGCCTCAGCCTCCCGAGTAGCTGGGACTACAGGTGCCTGTCACAACACCTAGGTATATTGTTAGAGATGGGGTCTTGTTCTTACTTAGGCTGGTCTCGAACCTGTGAGCTCAGGCAATCCACTCACCTCTGCTTCCCAGAGTGCTAGGATTACAGGTATGAGACACTGCGCCTGGCCCATGAAGCAGATTTTTAAAATTACTAATCATTGTAAGAGAAGATATAATTTTTTTTTTTTGAGACAGAGCCTCAAGCTGTCCCCCTGGGTAGAGTGCTGTGGCATCACAGCTCACAGCAACCTCCAACTCCTGCGCTCAAGTGAGTCTCCTGCCTCCGCCTCCCAAGTACCTGGGACCACAGGCGCCCATCACAACAGCAGGCCATTTTTTGGTTGCAGCCATCATTGTTGTTTGGCGGGTTCGGGCTGGATTCGAACCCGCTACCTTAGGTGTATGTGGCTGGCGCCTTAGCCACTTGAGCCACAGGCACCAAGCCCAGAAGATATAATTTATTAATTCAGACAAAGTATTTCATTTAATTCACATTCACCCCAGGAGATAGATAAAAGGTAGGTAGGGTTCTTTTCTCACTGATCAAGAAACTGAGGGTCAGAGAAGTTAAGTAAATGACTAAAGATCTCACAGTAGGTAGGTGGAAACTGCATTTAGATTCTTTCCGCTCAACTTTACAGATGCTCTATTTCTTGACTATCCATCTGGGGCACCAGTTTTTAGCTGTTGAAATGTTATCTGTTTTTTGTCAATAGCTAAAAGCCATTTGGAGCTAAATTTTCTGAAAAAAAAAAAAAAAAACTTGGCTGACAACATCCATTTTCATGCAAACATAAAGCCTGATTATAAATAAGAAGCAACGAGATGAATTTTCTTATTCAGCTTAAAAACTGGTATGAAACATTAGCATTTGCAAAACATTCTAAGCAATAAGAGCAATATTAAACACATCACCTCTCAGGTTGGATGCCAAATTTGATCTTCTGATCATCTGTTATTTTGTTCTTGTTGTTGTTCTTAAGAAAATCCAACTCAGACTGAAGCAAGAACAGGGGCCTGCAAGATGGATTCTGAGAAGCTAAGCTGAAATAGTACAGCTGACCTAGTCTGACCTTGTCTGCTCAGCCTTCCCCACATACCCTCTGTGATTATCTAGTTAAGTTTCTCCACATTTGTGAGGATGTTTATCTCAGGAGATTCTGGGGAGGTGGTCACACATAGACAACAGGTGTTATGATATAGGTAGAGTAAAGGTTACTTTAATGATATGTTTTCTCTGATAAGTCTCTCAGATATTTTGTTAAAGTGAAAATCACCTTTCTCATTGGCGCCCATAGCTCAGTGGTTAGGGCGTTGGCCACATACATGCAGGCTGGCAGTTTGAACCCAGACCTGGCCTGCTAACCAAAAATGACAACTGCAACAAAAAAATAGCCAGGTGTTGTGACAGGCGCCTGCAGTCCCAGCTACCTGGGAGGCTGAGGCAGAGAATGGCTCAACCCCAAGAGTTTGAGGTTGCTGTGAGCTGTGATGCCATAGCACTCTACTCAGGGCAACATAGTGAGACTCTGTCTCAAAGAAAAAAAAAAAGAAAGAAAGAAAGAAAATTACCTTTCTATTGTTTAAACATTTTGCATTGTTAGAATGGAGACGAGTTTGATGTTACCTCCTATCAGATAAAGTTAAAATTTTCTAGGTTGGTTTCCTAGCATTTCATTGCAACGGTTATTAGAATTGTAACTGTGGCAGAACAGAATTAAGAGGCTACTCTTGCTGTTCTCCAGAATCGCTGGCCTTCTGACAAATAAAGCTTGTTTGGACCTAAACTCCATCTCTGCATATTGGTTGGACAGTGACAGATGGCCAGATCCTCTTCATGTTGTAACTTTAGTTGCCCTACAAGGCAACTAAAATTCTTGTACTATTAAAGAAATAGTTGAACTTATCAGAGCAGCATAGGGTCCTAACCCAAGGTAGACCTGTGTCATCTCCAAGAGAGAAAAACATACATACATGCACACAAATTTTAAGAAAAAAGCCATTTATAGAAATAAATATTTTAAGGGCTCCCAGGAAGATAGTGACACAGTTTCTTTGCAGTCCAAGCCCAACTACACACTGCATTTGAGGTTGGCTCTGCCTCTGAGGCCTTATTTTCAGCCCCAGCAACCTTGACAATGGAGGTGAGACCTTGTGGTAGGTTAGTTCTGCTCCAACCCAACACTTGGGAATGAGGTGTCACTCTCAAAGTTCAAAGTCAGACACATCACTTGTGAAGCCAAATGCTAACAAAAACCATCTCTGTTCTGTCTCTATTGATATCTATTCAGAGTTGAGAACTGTGAACTGTGTTCTCTAATTATAACTCTCAAGGCCATAAAAACCCAACCTGGCCTTAGTGAATGACCAGAGGCCCTTCCTTCCACCCTTACTGTGCTATGATTTACTTTTATATTAGCTCTCAGGCCAAATCTGCTTCATGCACCCAACATTCATCACAAACACCAAGTTTGTAGATTCTGAGTCCCAACACTAAAGGGAAAGAAAACATGGCATCTGCTTATTTTCTTTTTCAAAATCATCTACCTGCAGAAAAAGGAAAGACACTTACTAACAAATCTTCTGAACTGGTCTTTAGTTAAAGAAACCGAGGGATAAAAACTCTCTGCCCAATCCTACCAACTGTGTGGGCCCTGCTGGGCAGCATGGTGAAAAATAAGGGAAGAGTGTGGCTGTGAGGCCTCACCCAAAAACACTCCAAATGAAGTTCCACCGAGCCAGGAGGGAAACCCACAGAGAAGCAACTCCTGTGAATCATGACTCACATGTGAATCATGCACAAATGCAGAAGAAAATCTGAGTCGTGCTTGAGTGCCTGCAGATGGTATAAGCCAGCCAGCCCCAGGAGGTGAAGGTGAGGTCACAGATAAGGTTTTCCTGCTTCTCTTCTGTTTTTTTGTTTTTATTGTTGTTGTTTATTTGTTTGTTTGGTTTGGTGTTTTTTTAATGAATGAAATGTTAACTACTTGTGTATTTTGACTCTGCCTGGCCCCAAACCAGGACTCAGTGTGGTAAGTGTGGTAAGCTCACCTTCAAGAAACCCAACCTACTTTTTGTTGTTGTTGCTGCAGTTTTTGGCCAGGGCTGGGCTCAAACCCACCACCTTTGGCATATGGGGCTGGCACCCTACTCCTTGAGCCATAGACACTGCCCAACCCAACCTACTTTTGATCCTGACAACAATTGTACAGGGTAGGCAGGTGAGACAGTGAGGATCTATAAGCCCATAATATAGATGAGGAACCCAAGTCTCTGCAAAAAATGAAGGCTCAATTCCAAAGGGCAGTGAGGAGGGCTGGGACTTTGATCTTGGTTGTCTTCATCACAGCATATTCACTCATTGAGCATAGCCTAGTTTAGCAGAGATCACATGTTCAACCCACACTGAATTTGTTACTGGAACCAATAGAGGGCTTTCTTTTCATGGCTATTACCCCAGAGGGGTAATGCTTCCCAATAAAATCCCAAGTGAATGAGAAGCCAGAGCTCCCTGAAGTCGGGAGAGTCAATAGTTCTTGTTTCTTCTCAGCTTTAGCACAGTGACTAGAGTTCAATCAACATTTTTGGAATGAATAAGAGTTCTGTGAGTTTCAAGAAAGCAAACCATGTTTCATGAAGTTTGAGGAAGGTTTGAAAGGAAAGTCACCTCAAAACCAAGTAAGGTAGGAAAACACTGCCCAGGTCTTTGAAAAAGCAATCTAGCTAATTGCTCAACAAGGTTATAAGAGAGAAAAGCATTAGAGCAGTGGTCCTCAACTTTCCTAATGCCGCGACCCTTTAATACGGTTCCTCATGTTGTGGGGACTCCCAACCATAACATTATTTTCGTTATTACTTCACGAAGTAGCTTCAAAATGTTACTTGCTTCATGAAGTAGCAATGAAAATAATGTTATGGTTGGGGTCCCCACAACATGAGAAACCATATTAAAGGGTCACGGCATTAGGAACGTTCAGAACTACTGCATTAGAGAAACACCTAAATCCTTCTTCAGCAGAGAGAAAGCTAACCTCAGGAAGCTTTTAGCATTCATTCAACTGGAGATGCAAACCGCAAATATATGGACCTTAGCTATGAGGCTCTCTGGAGTAATAGCACAGCAGAGGGGATAACAAGAGGAAGGACCTGAGATTCTGAGTGTGTCTGATCTGTCTGGGGAACCACTACAGTGAAGTGAGAGGGGGAAGCAGGAGACAGAATCTGAAAGTAAGAAGAAACCAAGTGACACAATGCCATGGCTTTGACCTCAAGTGAGCCAGAAAGACCTTGGAGGAAATCGTGCAGAGAAATTTCATGATCTAATGTCTGTTACAGAAGGATCACTCTAAATTGCTTTGTTGAAAATAAATGATAGGGTAGGGTAGAGGGAGCTGCCAATACCAATCAGCAGACTACTGTACACAGGCAAAAGCCTGGTACCTTGAATAAGGCTAACAATGGTGAGGTAAGATTCTGGATATAACCTGAAGATTGATCTGACGTTAACTGGTTACTGCATATGGTACATGCGGCTGGCACCCTACGCACTGAGCTACAGGTGCCAAGCCTTTCTTTTTTCTTTCTTTCTTTTTTTTTTTAGAGGCAGAGTCTCACTCTGTTGACCTCAGTAGAGTGCTATGGCATCACAGCTCACAGCAACCTCCAGCTCTTGGGCTTAGGTGATTCTCTTGCCTCAGCCTCCCAAGCAGCTGGGACTACAGGCGCCCACCACAATGCCCAGCTATTTTTTTGTTGCAGTTTGGCCAGGGCTGGGTTCAAACCTGCCACTTTTGGTATATGGGGCTGGCACCCTACTCACGGAGCCACAGGCACCGCCCCTTTTTTTTTTTGAGACAGAGTCTCACTCTGTTAACCCAGGCTAGAGTGCCACAGCATCATAGCTCATAGCAACCTCAAACTCCTGGGCTCAACTGATCTTCTTGCCTCAGCCTCCCATGTAGCAGGGACTACAGGAGCCTGCCACACACCAACTAGTTTTTTTCTGTTATTAGTAGAAATAGGGTGTCACTCTTGCTCAGGTTGGTCTTGAACTCTGAGCTCAAGCAATCCACCCGCCTTGGCCTCCCAGAGTGCTGGGATAACAGGCATGAGCCACTATGCCCAGTACAAAGAAGCATATTCTATACAGAAGGGCTAATCTGGCCAAAGAAGATGAGGACACAATTCTTTTGGGGAGCCAGAGCAATGCTTCAACATGCTCATATAATAACAGTAACAACAAGAGCTCCTATTTGTTGAGCATTCGCCATGCGTGGCCGCTTCTGTCCTAAGCACTTACATGCATTATCACATTTAACATTCACAACAGTCTTCCTCACACATGAGGAACTGAGATTACAGAAAGTTGTCCAACGCCTCACTACTCATCAGAGTTAAGAGTCAGGACTCATGTCCTAACAGTCCAGAACCTGTACTTTTTTCACAAGCAGCAACATGGAGGCTGGAGCCAGGTGACAAGAAGCATCACAAGCCACAAAGAACCACGAAAGGGTTAATATTTGGGAAGGAGTGACTGATGAGACCTGCATCCGGAAATATCTCATCCCTGGTATCAGGGAAGATGAATCAGCAGAGAGAAGAACAGAGCAGGAAGACCATTTAGAGGGCTGCTACAATAACAGCAGCCAGAAATGACAGAGGTCTGAACAAAAGCAGTGAGAACGGAGATGGGAGCCAAAGTCAGGAAAAGGAAGGAACAGAAGAGGAAGTGTGGGATGGGAACAACAAGACATGAGTTCAGCTGTCAACACATGACGGGTGAGGTACTTGTTAGGCATCCAAGTGGAGATGTCCATCAGGTAGACAGATTTATTGCTACAGGGCCTACAGGGCCCATGAGGGAAAAGGCTGAGCTGGAGATGCAGGGTGCAGAAAACGCTTTTCCAACATGTCTCCACCAGGGAACACTTAGCTCCCGAGGACTCCACAATGGTATCATCTGAGGATCTTCTACAACCATCCCCAAATATTGTTTGAAATCTTACTTTCCCGCCAAAGTACATCTTAAAATTCCTTTTCTACGGAATCATCTGGTCTGCCTGAGCTACCTAGGCCCAGAGCAACTCTAGTAGATCCTGGTGCTGCCACCACCCAAACCTTTGACTTCCCCTATTTCAGGTTACCAATGAAACCAGCTCCAGGGATAGTCTAGTGAGTTCCACAGCAGCCTTTCTTGATGCAACTCTACCCCAAACTGCCTGGAAAGCTCAAACTCTGGGCTCCTAAAAAGTGATTCCTCGGTTTAAGAAAGCAATAGAAACACTGCCTCTATACCCTTCTGAAGGCACTCTTTTTTTTTTGAGACAGAGTCTCACTTTGTCACTGTAGGTTTAGTGCCGTGGTGTCATAGCTTACAATAACCTCAAACTTTTGAGCTCAAGTGATCCTCTTGCCTCAGCCTCCCAAATAGCTCAGACTATAGGCACCTGCCAGAACGCCTGCTATTTTTTTTTTTTCTGTTTTTAGTAGAGATAAGGTCTTGCTCTTGCTCTTGCTCAGGCGGGTCAGGAATTCCTGAGCTCAAGCAATCCACCCTCCTTGGCCTCCTAGAATGCTGGGATTACAGGCGTGAAGGAGTCTAGCAACCAGGTAACATTTTCAGCACCATGAGTGCAAAGATACAAAGTATCCTCTCATCCTCCAGTTTTTTTTGAGACAAGGTCTCTCTCTGTCACCTGGGCTAGAGTGCAGTGGCATCACATAGCTCACTGCAACCTCCAACTCCTGGGTTCAAATGATATTCCTGTCTTAGCCTCTTCAGTAGCTGGGACTATGGGTGTGGCACTACCAATTTTTTTTTTTTTTTTTTACTTTTTTATAAAGAAGAGATCTCACTATATTGCTCAGGCTGGTCTTGAACTCCTGGGCTTAAGCAGTACTCCTGCCTTGGTCTTCCAAAGCTAAAATTTTTATTCAAGGTGTTTTCTCATTTAAAACAAATGAATGTTGGTAAATAAGTTGACCAAAAAAGAAAAAAAGAAAAAAATGTATGAATGAATGAATAAAATTATAATCATTTAGGGATTCTCTTACTGTCAACACAGTTTCCAAGCCTTAGCCATAGGCCTCTAGGAATACTGTTGGATGAACCTACCGATGAATGAAGGAAAACATCATTACCAATTTTATACATTTTCACTTTTACTCCATCTACCTCAAGCTAACTTTTAGAAATACAAATAAGCAGCAACTCTGTCATTATTATTTTTTTAAGTTTTACTGCTTTTCACATTCATTTTGTCCCTTCTAAGACTCTATAAAATCTGCCCCCACCCATTAAAACTCACGTTCCGCTACACCCTCAAAGGTACTCTAGATAAAGCCGTCAAAGGAGGACAGCAGTTTGGGTCAGAATACCTGCCTACTGGTTTGAGAAATTAGTTTTTTGTTTGTTTGTTTGTTTGAGAAATTAGTTCAATATCTCTATGTCTCTGGGCATTACACTGCCCATGTGTAAAATGTATCTAATAAGTATGCCCTATCGGAATGACAGGATGAGATTAAATATATAAAGGTGCTTCTGGAAAGCATAAAACCACGTTCATATTTCTCTTCTTTCCCCCCTCCACTTGGAATCCTAATCTTCTGACCCTCTACCAAACCAAATTTTGATATGCATGCTCTGCTCACTTTTCTAAGCAACTACGCCACCCTTCTCTTTTCTGGTCTCATAACTAGAGCCACACTGTTCCCCTCTGAGACTCCTCTGACTGTTTTTTATGGAGATGGGGTTGCTCCCCTCTCCCTGAAGGCTCCTTCAGAGCAGAGACCACTCCTCTTCTGGCCCAGGTGTTGCCCTCGACACCAAGCTCCTAAGCAGCCCTCAATCACAACTCCCTGACAGGATGATGATAAATGTAGTTTGACCAATACTTTCTCAGCTAAAAATGTAACGTGCAGCCCATTTATAATTCCATGCATTAAACAGCACTGTTTCTAAATAGGTCACCCAAAATCGTGGCTGAAATGATCTCAAAATAGATGTGGCCCTGCTTTCCTGGCCCTCATGTCTTTTCTAGATGTGAGCCTCCTCTGAGCGTCCCAACTCTTTCACCTCTTGGATTGGTTACCTGCACCACTGTTGCTAAGCAGGCTGACAGAAAGCTCTTCTGTTCCACTGAAGTTCAAGAAGGACATGCCGTCACCAGGCTGGCGGGAAGTACTGTGCCTGCAGAGAACAGAGCCCAGCCACCTGGCTTAATGTGGGTCATCCACCTCTTTTTCCTGTTCACCCTATATCCCTGGGGGTTTCATCAGAAACTGGCCTGAATATTTAGCCACTTGGGCTGACAACCATGAGGACTCATATCTCAAGCCACCAGGCAGCAGTGCTTGGTTTGTGTGCCAGCTCTGGCCTCCTGTGGCCTGCTCCCCTGGCCTTGATACCCAGCTGCTTTCCCACCACCACACTAGCCAGCCCACCCACCCTCTCTGTCCCATGCCTCCACCTTAGGAATAAGGATGGATGTGAGATGCTTAAGCAGACGTACTAGAGTTGCTCCAGTAAAAGGGTCATGCCTTGCCCATACCCCTTGCCCATCTCTAGGGATGTCAAGATGATTGAAAGAGGGGCCAAAGATTGCTCTTGGCAAAGTGTTTTCTTTTTTTTCTTTTTTTTTGAGACAGAGCCTCAAGCTGTCCCCCTGGGTAGAATGCCGTGGCATAGCTCACAGCAACCTCCAACTCCTGGGCTCAAGCAAGTCTCCTACCTCTGCCTCCCAAGTTGCTGGAACCAAAGATGCCCGCCACAACGCCCAGCTATTTTTTGGTTGCAGCCATCCCATCATTGTTGTTTGGTGGGCCCAGGCTGGATTCGAACTTGCCAGCTCAGGTGTATGTGGCTGGCGCCTTAGCCACTTGAGCCACAGGCACTGAGCCTGCAAAGTGTTTTCTAAAGCAACACAGGAACAGTGAGTCCAGGTGTAACCCAGGCTCACACTTGTCAAGGTTTAAATGACTTTCTTCCTACACTGACTCTCTTTAGATGCCTAATAAAACATTCAGAGCTCTGTTTCAAAAAAAGCTGTTTCCATAAACACAGGCCTTGATTTCCACTGCTTTTAGCATTAACTTCTAATCTGAACAGTGGAATTTCTCAATCATTAAAATGACAGAAGTCATAGAGAGGCTGCCCACAACATTTGGCATGAATCACCTGACTGACCACTCAAAACACAAAGCATTTTCTCTCTCATTTTCAGCCTTGACTGAAGTTTAGAAAAATCCATGTTTTATATTCAAGATAAAGCTAAGGCTTGGCACCTGTGGTTCCGTCGGCTGGGGCGCCTGTGGCTTAGTCGGCTGGGGCGCCAGCCACGTACACCTAAGGTGGTGGGTTCGAATCCCCAGCCCGGGCCTGCCAAAACAACAATGATGGTTGAAACCAAAAAATGGCCGGGTGTTGTGGCGGGCGCCTGTGGTCCCAGCTACTTGGGAGGCAGAGGCAGGAGACTCGCTTGAGCCCAAGAGTTGGAGGTTGCTGTGAGCTGTGATGCCATGGCACTCTACCAGGGGGATAGCTTGAGGCTCCGACTCAAAAAAAAAAAAAAAAAAAAA
>CAUYQV010196250.1:0-33316 GCA_963574575.1 Galagoides demidoff | reverse complement strand
TTTTTCAAAGTCATTTGACTGAATGGAGTAACCTTGGGTATACGTGTGGACAGAATGTTTCCAGGACTAAGTGCTAACAGGCTCCAGTGTTTGAAGTTATACGCATTTCACATTGTATATCAAAGCAGTACACTGAACCCCATAAATGCATCAATGTACAAAGCTATGATTTAATAGAAAATAATTATTAAAAAAAAATTTAAAAAACGGAGTTGAGAGCTGAGAGGACAGCAAGAAAGTCTAAGGATGACTTGCCCAAGGAGGAAAACCGGGAGAGGGAGAAATTTGTCCCTAACACAGAGCTGAGGCAGTGTTTCATGGAGAAATGCACGACTGATTGTAATAAATGTTACCATTCCGAAACAAACAAAAACAAAATAATTGCCCTGGAAGTAAAAGGGAGTAGACCTAAGGAAAGCTGTTTTTGTGAACCATTTAGAACAAAATAAATATGAGTACAAGCAACGGAAATGATGAGACTAGACACCACAAAGCTAAACAATTTCCAGTGTCATTAAAGGGAAAAAATAGTTTCAATTCACTTGAAATTAGCAGGAGTTTTACTTCTTACTGTCTCAGTTGTGCTTCTGGGAATGGTCATGTCTTCACCCGGTCTCTGGCTCATTTGGTGGACAGGATCAATAATTCACATAAGCCCATGAGTCATTCAGCTTTGCTCACCGTGAATATGATCTTTTACAATTCATTTTTCATCCCTTTCCCCCTGAAGAATCAAAAAGTTCTTGGCATGCATGATTCCTGGGCTCCACCAGGGTGTCAGGCACCAGTTTTCTTATGGGAAACTTCAGCAATCAGCAGCTTCAATCAGCTGCCAACTGTAATAAGAACAATGTTCCAGTGGCAGA
Organism: Galagoides demidoff; assembly: GCA_963574575.1. Taxonomy (NCBI): domain Eukaryota; kingdom Metazoa; phylum Chordata; class Mammalia; order Primates; family Galagidae; genus Galagoides; species Galagoides demidoff. The sequence goes on along the minus strand of CAUYQV010196250.1, from coordinate 32,450 downwards.
GCTGGAGCCAGTTGGAGAGAGTCTTTAGCTCATTACTCTTTCATGGACGTTGAATGTTGATGGTGGTGAACCAGTTATTGCACTGATATACTTTCTTCTACATTTGCAGTTATTATTACTAAGGCATGTTTAATATCATAGAATGTATATTCAATTGTCTTTTGAAAAGATATTAGCTGTGCTGCACAGAAAGTACACCGCAGTATTTTTAAGACCTCCATATTTGTAAATTCAGTAGGTGTGGAAGCTGAAGGGGTTTGTTTGCTTGTTTGTTTTGCCTTTATACAACACTATCAACTTTATCTGTCGCCAACTGTATATTTAGATTTCCTAGCAGCCCCCCTGCTTTGTTCCCCTAGTTGTTTGCTTCTTTTATTTATCTCCTTTTTTCCAAAGACATAGGCAGCACCAAGCACAGCAAACAATTTAGGGTCTTTATTTGTCTCTTGAGTCAAACAGTTTAAAATCCGTCTGATGATATTATCTTCAGCCCATAAACTTCATAGTTGGGCTTCAAAACACAACTTTGTGTTCCCAAAGCGTCATCTCTTTCTAATTCTTTTTCACTCTTGCTTTACAAGACCCTCCCTTCATTGCCCACTGTTTGTTCTATCAATTTCAGATTTACTAAATACAGGAATAGTAGGCTTCAATTACCTAGGCCATATATTTCTACACATTTCCCCATAATAATACATTATGTACAATATTAGCTTACATTTCTATTGTGTGTCACTCTAAAAGTCGTCCAAGGTATTGTTTATTCCCATTTGGATCTAGCCTCAGAGTTATCATTTGTTACCATGCTGAGTTCAGTAATGTTCTAATTCTCTTGCTGTTTTCTAACTACATGAAGACATTTCTCGTTTCTCATCATGTTTGTGACTCTGAAATAACATTTTTTGTCTAAAGATTAAACTACTTTATCAAATATGTTTTATGTTGTTCTCACATCAAATTTCATGGAAGTTTATAAGAACGTGCTTTTTTTTTTCAGAGTTCAAACTCAACCTTCAGGAGTATTGTCTTTATTTTCTTTACTAATCTCATAATGGATCCTCAAATTTTTTGTGACTAGGGTTAGAGGACTTCCTGGAGGTGACATTGCATTGTATACGAGAGTGCAGGTTACGTGTTATACAAGGTGATAAAGCAGTGAACAAGATGGACACAGGTCACTGACCATCAGTCAGGCCTGCAGTCAGTAGGACAGGTGAAGGGAATAGCAGACGCACAGGATGCCAGCCACTCTCTTAGGCTTGACTGTCTCTTCACCCCTTATTTGGGTGCCCCTCATGATTCTGTGGTAGAATGCTATTCAACTGGTATTCCTTTACCCTGACAATAAGAACCTCATGTTAGAGGAATGAGAGGGAGTAGGTACTTCATGAGCAGTGTGTATCTTGAGAGCTGAGAGTTTGCAGAAGAGCAGTAGGACCAAGCCAAATAGAATGTTGCCAACCTCAGGATTTTGCTCAGTGTAGCACTGTTGGGATTACATGGTTGGAATGCAAGAGGAAATTTCTAGTTTGTTTTTCCATGCCAAAAAAAAAAAAAATCCCCATCTTGCACCTGTCATCCTAAAATTATGTCAAGTCTTCATATCAACATTTGCCTCTAAAATATGTGCCTCTGCTGAAAGGAGCTGGGCCAGAAAACTCTCCAGCAAGTCTACTGCTCTGAATTTTCTGAGAGGAGCATATGTGAATTTACCCCAACCACTCACTATTCTGAATTGCAAGTTTGTTTGTAGAATTCATGGAGAAAAATGGATAGAAAAAGACCATGATGTACTACTTATTCATGAATATGCCAGCATGAGAACAAAGTGATACACGAAGGCCAGGTACCTTTAAAGAGACAGTAAAAAGGTTGGTTCAAAACTGAATAAGATCACAGGTGCCATTACGTGAGTAATATACACAGAAAGTCCCTCAATGAACATTTAGAATAATTAAGACAGCACAAAGATAGAGGCTGGCTCTCAGAGGCAGGGCACATGCCTTTCCTGGTACCAATAAGATGGCTTGGCCTTAAAGCACGTGTCTGGGACTCTTTCACTGAAGTAGGATTTGGGCCAAAATAAAAGGCAAGTAATAAATGATTGGCAAGTTAGCAGCAATGAAACTGAACTGATGCTGAGCTTGTAATCTAAAGTCCTGAAACATATTCAGTAACCCTGTTTATTTGTGGTTTCACCTTCCAAAGTTTCAGTAACCCAGGTAAACCACAGCTGGGAAATATTCAATGGAAAACTCCAGAAGTAAACAATGTAGGAGTTCTAAATTGCACAGTCTAAGCAGCATGATGAAAATCCTGTGTTTTCCTACACCCGCCATCCAGGACACGAACACTCTTTTCGTAGCTCATATATATGATGTAGACACTACCCACCATTAGTCACTCCATCACCATCAAGTTCACCAGGTCAACTGTCACAGCCCAAGTAACACTTTTTTTACTTAAGAATTGCCCCCAAACACAAGAGTGGTGATGCTGTCATATTGTTATAATTTTTCTTATTAGTTATTGTTGTTAATCTCTTAAGTGTACCTAATTTACAAATGAAACCTTGCTGTAGGTGTGTATGTATAGGAAAAAAACAGCACATGTACTGCTCAATACTAGGGTTCAATAATATATAAGGATAGGATCCACGCACCCACGGGGATCTTGCAGATAAGGGACAGCTGCTGAATTCCATTGTCCTTGGGCATATTGGAATTTACAAATGAAAGAGCCTGAAATGGTTTCAATGTATAAAATTATGGAACTGGAGAAGGATGAGCCAATGTATAGAAAATGCAAAGATAACTGAATCAACGCCATAAACTAGTCTTCATAAGAGGCAAGACAGTAAGCAGATTTTAGTTACAGGGTTGCCTGAAGGGGCATCTGCTGGGGGAACCAACAAAGTGTTTCTTCCATCTGTGAATGACCAGAGATTTGTCACAGCATCAATAACTTCAATGCTACAAAAAAAGAATTGATTGAAAGAACAATCTGAACTTCATTTTTAAAACTTTATAACTCTATGTATGATTTCTGTAAATATTAATCTGATTCAATTCTTGCTTACACCCATTATTTAAATTATAAATGATTTGAATAAAACAAACTTTATTTGAAATGGTATCTTTTCTCTCTGCTCAGATCCCGTGAGTGGTTCTTTCTTTGTCCTTCCCGACTGGACATCCTCATTAGTCATTTGAGGACACTCCTTCATCCGCTCTTCTCCAAATCATTTCCTGTTTATGGATCACACCAAGTTTTAGAGTCTAGCGTGCTTTGCATATAATGACTGATTATGCTTCCCTTCCTGGAAACGATACTGAGTATGCCAGTCACAGCTCTGTAAACTTGTTTACCCTTCAGGGAGGAATATTTGATCTTATCATTTCCTGAAATTTATCTCTTTTTAATTTAGAAATGATTACAAATATGCAAGCTTCTACTTCAGGGATTTTATGATGTCTCTACTTAGGAATAGACCTACTCTTTGATTCTTTATCTGCCTTCCCATCAATGAAACATTCTACTTTCACCAAAGTAAATGTGACACATTAGCAGAAGATTGATATAACTCATTTAGCAAATTCAACAAAACTGCAATTTACCTTTACTGTTAGTGACTTCCTTCCATGGTTTGTTTTTTGTCAAAGTAAGAGAGAGGGAAGAAGGAAAATAGTAAAACTGTGAAACAGAAACTGAACATTTGTACATCTAGTTCATGATTTCATACCTTTGAGTATCAAATGCATCTCATCATTGAATGTTCTTTATGTGCTTATAAATACTATCACAAACTCTCTGTAGTTTAAGCTTTTTTCCCTCAGCTTTTCCTTTGTTAGAATTAATAAAACTATTATGACTTTTCAAATAATAATTTTTAATTTATTTCACATAAGAGGTAGAAGTTTATTTTTATAATTGTATTTCTATAGAGTATATTAATTTTAAAAAGGGAATTTTCTCTGCCCACCCCCTCTCCCCCCCTGCAAAAAAAAAAAAAGGCTTATACTTTCTCTTAAATGTGCTGGACTTCAAAAGGGGATTGAGTTCTCAGGAGAATCTTAGAATCAGACCATTAATTAATTACGATGTATTTAAACCACCTCAAGAATTTATCTAAACAATCATGTAAAAAACAGAGCCTCTTTTACAGAATACGTGTAAAAGCTAGGGCTGCTCATTAGAGATATTTCTAGATTTTATTTTAATAACTCTCAGTTCAATATCCAAATACCATTAAGTGTCTGCTTCTTTTAAAATGAAAGCAGCTCATTTCTGTGATAAATGTAATTGTAATAGGTGTGCAAGTCAGGTCACTGCTGGAGCTCATTTCCTGCTACCCTGATTCCCTACCCAGGTTGCCTGGGGTGGCCACGGTGGAGGTATTTACACCACAGAAATTGACAAATGAGGGCTTTTGGTTTTAAAGAGTAAGGTGCAAATATTTACCAACACATTGCTGATAAAAGCTCAAAACTGAGGTTTACAAAACAAACCTGAATAATGAATATGGCAAAGCTTCCCCCACATCTTATCACCTACAGATCATCAATACTACTATTTTAGTATAGTGTAACTTTATATATAGTGATGTAGTAAAAAAAAAAAAATTATGTGTTAAAGGAAGGAAAACAAACAAAACAAAGCAACCACCAATTAAATAATTAATTAGGCAGAGGGAAGATTGTAGCAGCTAAAATTCTAGCATGCTCCCCAAGATTTCTGTTCCCTGGGGTGCTCACTCTGAAAAGCCCCACCCTCTTGATTGCAGGGGTGCCATCAAGTATGCTGGGATATCACTTCCATAATTATTAGGCCAATGATTGGTTGAGTTTGCATCCATCCAGAGAGAGGTGATCCTGGTGGGACTAGTTTAACTAGATGAGCACATTTGAAACAGGTGAATATCAGAGGGACACTCTCCTGCTGGCCTAGAAAAAAAAAAAACACCCATGTAGTGAATTGCCAAGCTAGAGTCCACCAACTTGGAATCCAGGTGGCCTCTGAGAACCCAGCATCACCCTCAGCCAACAACCAGCAGAAAAACAAAAGAAATAAAAACACAGATATTAGTCTTACAATCACAAGGAGCTGATTCTGCCAACAACCTGAATGATCTTGAAAGAAGTTGCCAAGCTCCAGATGAGATCACACCTTGATTTCAGTGTGTGGGATTCTGAGTAAAAACTGAACTTCTTTGTGCCAATGGAAGCTGTGAGGTAATAAATGGGTGTGAACATAGGCTGACACATTTGTGAAGATTTGTTACCCGATGGTAGAACACTAGTCTGATTGAAGGATACATTGCAAACAGTTTTAGAGAATGGTGAGTGACTGAGGAAGAATGAATGACAAGGAATCCAATCACAGGAATTCTTGAATGAGTCTTCATGTTATTCTGGAGGAAGCGTTCAGGGCCTTGGGGAGTAGGCCGGGCTACCCAGGCATCCGGGATCTGCGTGGATATCCACTGCAGGTGCACCCGAAATTTTAATGGTTGGTGGTAAAGAGCACCATCTCTTGGAATTTGGATTCTAAGACCAAGGATTGTGGGAGAAAAGGAATAGGCGGGAGATGGAGACCAGACTTCAGCCGACTAAGATGTAGCTCTCTTTGTTGGTGGAGTCTGCCTTGGACTTGCTGTGGAGAGTGCTGGTAAGCTGGTCACTAGAACTGCGGCCCAAAGATCCATGAGGAACTGTAAGGTTGAGCTTCCAACAGTGGTTCCTGGATCACCACAGCTGCCACATTTAAGAACAGCTTGCTGGCCTGTTTTGGGAGCAGATCAAACTAGACTAATATAGAAATCAATCTTTTTCCCCTTGAGGTTTTAGTTTTGCAAGAAAAGAAGACTAATCCAATGAAAGTGGTTTAAGGCAGGTGGAAAATTCTGTTTTATACCAGGGTCCAAAATCCCCCAGGACTTTTACATCATTTAATTAAAGGCAAAGAAAATAAAACCTGAAAAATATTCTAAAAAAAGGAAAACATTCTGATATCATGCTTTCCTTTCCATCAGTTGAGTTGGGTGGCTTTAATTATAAGTAAACAAATAATGACACAACCTCTAGTATTATTAAGAAACTTACATCTATTTATGAATTTATAATTTTATATTTGGCTTTATTAACTTAAAATGCCTTCTATAGTCAACTCAGTCTTGCCTGGGCAACATAGGAAGATATGTCTCTACCAAAAAAGAAAAAAAAAAATTATACAAGCATGGTTGCATGTACCTGCAGTCCCACATATTTGGGAGGCTGAGGCAGAAGGACCTTTTGAATCTGGGAGTTCAAGACTGCCGTGAGCTATAATCATGCCACTGCATTCTAGCCTGGGCAACAGACCTGTGTCAAATAAATAAATGAAGTATATGGATGTAGAATTTGGTACAAACTCTTATCCCTTGACTACGTCTTTTATTCAAGAAATACCCTTGCCAACTCTGCAAAAAAATGGAGGGAGAATTCCTTACACAAATGAATGAGTGAATCACCAATATTGAGACCTTTACACAAGACCAAATAAAGGATGGTTGTTATTGGCTGAGATTTGTAAGCCAGAGAAGGGGTTAAACTTGTCCTCTTATTTAATTAATGCTCATCAGGTTTTATGAATGACATGACAAATCTTTTCATAACTTGTACAATTTTGTTAATTCAAACAAAATAAAGAATGCAAGGAACATGGGTGTGAGCTTAAAATTTAAATAGAGTAAATATGCATAAGAGGCAGAATTGTGAACTTACCAAGGAAAAAGTCGAATCAAATAGGCTGCATCAGGAGGAACTAGATACTATTATGTTGATTTGGGAGATGGAAGCTCTAACAGAATCCTCGTTTCTCATTTCTAGGTGAAACATATTAGTAATTATTTTTGATGAACTAATAATGGCTTATGTTATAAAGGCATCAGTTTCCCTTACTAAAAATAAGCCTAGACAAAGTGTTATTATTTATTACCCTACCTGGATATCAACATACTGGCTAACTGATTAGTTTACCCAGAGTATCCTTGATGGGAGCCTGGAAAGGTTCAAGGTGCAGGTCAGTCTGGCTGTCATGGGTGAGGTGGGACGCTGAGGCTGCTCTGGAGGTCGTAAAGTATCTCATCCTGGAGTTGTAAAAAGAGAGTCAGAGTTAGAAGTGATCTAAGATGTCTCAGCCTTCGCTTAATGTTGTGACAACACATAAGTCTTCATTCTCGTAAATCAGCTTTAATTTTTCTCTGGTTAGAGTTCTAAATTTGGGTTGTCTCCCTTATATAGCATTAGAATAATTTATGAAAATGTAATCTGAATCAGCAAGAGAAAATGTTTGTAGTGGGGAGTTTGATAGAATACATAGCTTCAATGAAATCAGAGACAGAAATAAGATTTAAATTTTTCGAAAATAAATGTGTCCAGAATACAAATAACATGATAGGACAGACCTGAAGGGATGCATCTTTGAATAACACATATCTGCTTTAACTGAAGACCACCTGTTCTAGACTGAAGTTTTCTTGAGGGAAATGGCTGTGTGAAGGAAGCTGCTGTGGTGTGGTAGATTTGTAAGGGTTTGCAAATATTGATCCACACACAGTTTTGTTCCCACTCACCTCAGGAATGCATATCCCAACCTATTAATATTGGTATTAATTAGTGTCATATTCTGATTAATGGAATCGAAATGGATTTGACACAGACTTTATCTGATGAGCTTGACCTTTAAAAGAGATTGTGGTGTTTGTCTTAATTCCCTATTAATTCCACTTCTATGAGAGTAGGATGTCCCAGGGTTCAGGGAATTTCTTTCTGCAGTAGATCCTTGGTCTCAGAGAATAGAAGAAAAAACCCATGGACCACAGATCAATTGTAAAATGAGATTTATTACATAGAAAGGAAGAGAGAAGGATTCAAAAGCACCAGAGCTTCTGGCCAGGGGAAAGTCCCAAGTCTCTGCATGGGTCTTTTGTCTCAGGGTCTAAGGTCTTGAGAATTACACTTGGCCGGGACTTGGTAGCTGGACAACACCTTTTCGATGTGTCAAATGAATGCAGTCCTTCCAGCTCTAGGCAAAAGGACAGGGCATCCAGAAGAGGCCTTCAGAAGAGGACTGGCTTACATGAAGATGCCCAGGCTTAGGAAACTGACATGAAATTACCCAGGCCTAGGAAACTGGGAACCTTGTCCAGTCCTGAGTGGTGGAACCTTGTATCACTAGAAGTGTCCTCTCTTCTAGGCTTCTTTTTTTTAAATGCAAGAACGTGGAGCAGAGCCAAGCTGGAAGAATCAAGGCCATGGTCGTCACAGGTAACCTGCAGTGACCAACACGTACCATAGGCAAGGAATAAATGTGTATTATTGTAAAATATTGGGATTTTGGCTTGTTTAGCAGCAAAGCTGATAATTCAATGGGTGCTTAAACATGGGTTAAATAAATAAGTAAATATTTCTTTTAAAAAGTCTAATTTAAGGCCAGGTACTGTGGTTCATACTTATAATCCCAGCACTCTAGGAAGCAGAGGAGGGCAGATTGTCTGAGTTCAGGAGTTTGAGACCAGCCTGAGCAAAAGCAAGATGCTGTCTCTAAAAAATAGCTGGGTGTCGTGGCAGGTTCCTGTAGTCTCAGCTAATTGGGAAGCTGAGGCAAGAGGATAGCTTGAGCCCAAGAGTTTCAGGTTACTGTGAGCTATGATGCCATGGCACTTTACTGAAGGTGACCAAGTGAAACTCTGTTTCAAAAAATAAAAGGAATAAGCAAATTAAAAAATAAAATTAAAAGTCTAGTAATAAGAAAAATGTATGTATTGTAAACTACCGTTTTTTTGAAAATAGTTTATTCTACTGAGTTCTAATAACTTTCTTTACATTGCAATTCTTGAATAATAGCTATTCCAATTTTAATTATTAGTAGGATTTTAATTATAAAGAAATGGGGATGCTATTCAAATAGGGACCAACTTTTCATAAATATTGTGATTCGTTTATGTAATGAGAAATGTACTATTTACACAGAGAGAGAAGTCAGATGTTTCAAAACTAATGAAATAGGAATAATGCTATGGCAATATTAGCCTTATTTCCAATATTTATCAACCTACCATGACTTCCAATTAGTTCTGAAACCCAAAGTTCAATAAATGTCCTTTAAGAGTGATGAGTGCAAGCAGACTGGCATTAACTACTACCTCGTTCCTTAGTTAACAACTTTATTCAAGTCACCTCCAGGCTGACTGTAAACTCAAGCAAGATTTCTGACTTTAAAATTATACATAGGCACACTTAAAATGCCTTAATTCAAATCATATTGTAATTTTTTAGATTAAAAATGTTTAACTAGGAGGATATTAAAGAAATCCAGTCAAAATCCAATACAAATTATTAGAACATGTGCAATTCAGGCAATTGGCATTAATCTGAACAAGGCCTGGGATCTCACTCCAGTTTCATTAGTTGCATTAATTATGTATCGGCAGTTTATTTTTTATGCATGAGAACCGAGACAGAAATACCATTCTTACTGTGTATCATAATTGTCATTTCAGAAGTGAATAACATTTCATGGCAAATATTGGGAAGGATGAGGCGGGCCCCTTTAGCTTCATGCCTATTAGTTGTGGATAATCTTTTTCCAAACTCATTGCTAAACTGATATGCAAAGCTGTTAGCCCATAAATTCTTCTTTTCAGTTTGTTGAATGAAGATGACACTGTACATACTGGAATTAGCTTCCTCTTTTCAAAAAATTTCAAATCTTATGATTCTTTTTTTTAAAAAATATACCTTTCTAGATGTCATAATCTTCAAGCATAAGATGACAACATTTAAAATACTGTCATTGAAATGTATCCTACCTGATTTGTGAAGGAAATAAATATTCAAAGAAGTTATCCAAGTAATCCTATTAAAGCAGCGTTTGCAAGGATATGTTTCGCATGCTCTAGAATCTTTGAAGCTCATGATGGTTGTAAGCCACGCCATAGCGCTGTTGTTAAATTTTCCCAAAGCAGTTAAAGCTAATGGCAGTAACAAATGAAATGCTGTAAATCCAGGAAAGCATCAGACTGCTTAATTCCTGAGGCATAAATTCTAATCATTGAAATAGAATTTTTTCCTGTTTCCTTAGCTAATCTCACTTCCCTTTGTTTTTCCCCAAGAGGATTTGATGTTTTGTTAAGAATAAAATCAATTATAGTACAACTCCAATTTATAAGGGATTTAGCACTAGATAGAGTCACCAAGATGAGGAAAAGGTGTTTCACGTTTCACCCTGGGTTTTAAGCAAAAGTCTCTTTCTCTCCCCTTTATTTGTTTTATTTTGCTCGTTTCTTGTATCACCACTGAGGGATTTGGCAAACTGAGCACATGAACTGACATTCACTTAGGGAGTTATTTCCTGAATTCCCCTTAGTCCCACTTTTTGAAGCTAGAAAGCAACTTTGTATAATTTATATGATTTAATCAGAGTTCAGATATGGACATATAGATTGGTTTTGACAAATGTGACATTGAGTTTTCACTACGTTTGTCACACATGCGGATTTCTAGGCCCTTCCCAAAACACACTGAATCAGAATGTGCATTTATACAGCCTGGGTATCCAAATGTTTAACAAGATCCTCAGATGATTCTGAAGTTTGAGAACCATTGTTAAGAATGAAAAAATAGCCAAATGCATAGAATTACTGACATTTTCACCCTCATTGTTTTGTATTTGACATCTTTTCTCAATTTGATACCTATATCTTCAAAATTGAGCTGAATTTTTCATCAATAGAATTACAGCATTGTGGGGTTAACCTGAAGTAAATTAAATTTGTGCCCTAAGCTATTAAAACTTCACTTTAAATTTCATTTAATTTGCTATGTTTTTTATGTTTCCAAATAGGAAATTTATTTGGTCTTTTTTAGATTAGCATACTTACAGGATATCATACCCACAGTGGAGAAATTGTGTAAGCTGGAGTATTGTGAATAATGTAAGAACATTTCTTATAAGAGATTAAAGAAAATTTAGTGAGAATTCAAACAGTATATCTGAAATGATCAATATCTAGGAAGAAAAAAATCCCTTTGTCAAAGGAGGATTTAGTTTTCTTTGCAATTAAAAATATATATTCAAATAAGATGAGAAAAAAGGAAAAATTCAAGGTAACTTAATGTAAACAATATAATTTATGCCGGAATACCACTCTCTAGTGAACAAATAAGCAAAATGCTGAAACCACTGGATATTTTAAACTATTAACATATGAGTCACATACACATGAACAACACAATTCAGATTAAACTGGTATTGATTTTAATGCAGTCCATATCACACTTGTAGAGTAAAGTAATTAATTTCTAAATTTATGCCTAAAAGAAAAGCTTACGTATTGGAAAATTTGGCTCAGTATGAGATATGAACACTAAGAGACTGCTAACTTGGCAAAAAGTGCATTATAGTGTATATTGTACTAAGCAAATAGAGTCTAATCTGGACCTTTTCTTCAGAATAATCTCTACAAATGAATTGCTAACGACTATGTGAATTATCATAAGATTGTGTGGCTCTAAGCCAAAATTGACTGCTATACTTACTCTTAGCCAAAAGGCCGAGAAGCAATCCAAAATTGACTGCTAAACCATTATCGTTATATTTTAATTCTCAGTTACGTTAACAACATCAGATCTTGCCATGACCACTCTTTCTCCACAATTTGTATTTTCCTTTAAGTTTTTCTGGATACTTCCTTTAACTCTGCACTTTGCTTTTTCTTTCATATAACTTCTACAAACTCAATGAACTCTTGTCTCACTCTCCCACTAACTAGGTATATTGAAATGACGTTAAAATTCTGAATCTCATAAATATTAATAATTGAAATCTCATCATATTGAGTGTTACCCTTAACTAATATGAAGTGACCATCCTTATCTTTCCTTACTTTTGTTGGTTTAAAGCCTATTGTATCTGCAAATAAAATTGCAACACTTGCTTTTTTCTGATTTTTATTTTCCTGAAATATAGATGACTATGCCTTCACCCTGAGTCTATATTTATCTTTTAAGGTAAGGTGAGATTCTTGTATGAAGCAGATATCTTGTCTGAGGTTTTGTATCCAGTCAGCCAACCTGTGCCTCTTTAGAGGACAATTTAAGCCATTTACATTAATTGGGAATATTGATAACCTGGTAGAATTTTGGGTATCGAGTTTTTCAAAAATCCAGTGGATATTTTTAATCCTTTCACCACTGTGGATGTTGGAATTTGATCAAAAGTTTCAGAGTGAGTTTACTTTTGTGGTAGAGGATTGCACTGGTCATTATGGAGGATAGGTCTGAGAATATCCTGGAATGCTGGTTTAGTTATGGCAAATTTGAAACATATTCTTCTTAGTAAAGTATCTCAATAATGGAAGAAAAAGTATCCAATGTATTCAGTCTTACTATGAAACCAATTTATAGCTTTCATAAGAAATCTATAACCCAATTATAAACCAAGAAGAAGGGGAAAGGAGAGAGGGAGAGGAGTGGAGAGGGAAGGATGGGTGGAGGGAGAGTAATTGGTGGGACTACACCTACGGTGCATCTTACAAGGGTACATGTGAAATTTACTAGGTGTGGAATATAAATGTCTTACTAAGAAAATTCTGTAAAGGCTATGTTAACCAGTTTGATTAAAACATTTTAAATTGTATATAAAACCAGCACATTGTACCCCATGATTGCATTAGTATACACAGCTATGATTTAATTTTTTAAAAAAGAAAAAAAACTCTGAATCTCAGTTTCTTTCTTTCTTTTTTTAAGAGACAGTCTTACCATGTTGCCCTGGGTAAAGTGCTATCCTGTCACAGGTTACAGCAACTTCAAACTCTTGGGCTCAAGTGATTCTCCTACCTCAGCCTCCCAAGCAGCTGTGACTACAGGTGCCCACCACAACACCCAGATGTTTTTTGTTGCAGTTGTCATTGTTGGTTAGCTAGCCCTGGGCAGGTTAGAACTGGCCAACTTTTGTGTATGTGGCTGGCACCCTAACCACTGTGCTATGGATGCCAAGTCAAAATCTCAGTTTCTTTACTCTGACAACAAAGGTGTTGACACCTTTCTTCTTTAAGTATCCTTTCCAGTGAAAAATTACTTAATTTTATGGGGAAATTTTAAGCATTTAAGATAATGAGTGTCATAAATTTCTTCCTTACATTAAGAATATAGTTGTTAACCATGACTCTTCTTTTTCCTGGAGGAATACTTAATAGGACCCTTTCAAACATAAGTGGGAGGGCAGCACCTGTGGCTCAAGGAGTAGGGAGCCAGCCCATATACTGAGGGTGGTGGGTTCAAACCCAGCCCTGGTGAGAAAAAGAAAAAAAAAAAAACTATAACTGAGAGAACTCCATCTCAAATTGATTTGAGCAAACGGGGAGTTTGCTGTGTCACAAAACTGACTTGACTTGGGCCAAATGCAAAAATAACGTAACTAGAATTTTGTTTCTGCCATCTCTCTACTTTGTTTTCCTCTGAAATGCTTTGTATTGAGAAATGTATCTTCAAATGCTGACAATGATTTCAGTAGCTGTTCTAGTCAGAGCCTATTACTTTATCCACTCCTGAAGAAAGCTGGCTCCTCCTCCAGTACTTCCTAAAAAAGTCTCAAATTGAGTTTCATTGGACTGTCCCCATTTTTGAAAAATCACACTGATGGAAAATGAGGATGTGGGCTTATGAAACGTACTTATTAGCTATGTCTGGGTAGAATGTCTATCCCTGAATCCCCTGCAGTTAAGAGTTAAGAAAAACCCTAATTAAAACAGAGCAGTAGTTTGACTCCTTAATGGAAAACTCATGTATTTTTATCAGAAGAACAGTAATCAGGCTTGGTGCCCATAGCTCAGTGAGTAGGGCGCCAGCCACATACATTGAGGCTGGCAGGTTTGAGCCCAGCCTGGACCTGCTAAACAAAAATGAGAATAACAAACAAAAAATAGCCAGGCATTGTGGTGGGTTCCTGTAGTCACAGCTACTAGGGAGGCTGAGACAAGAGACTCGCTTAAGCCCAAGAGTTTGAGGTTGCTGTGAGCTGTGATGCCGCAGTACTCTACCAAAGGTGACATGTGAGACTCTGTCTCAAAAAAAAAAAAAAAAAGAAAAAGAGAGAGAGAAAAGAAAGGAAAACAGGAATCAGATGCTGAACAGGTAAATACAAAAGATGTCCATGGTATTCTCAGGTATTCTCTTAAACACCATATGACAGCTACCTTGTTGTCTTATCTTTTTTTTTATTAGGTTTCATTAAGCAAGCATTTCTGAGGTGTTTAGTTACAGGACTTCTTTACACTATTAAAATTGTTGAGAACATCAAAAAGTTTTGTGCATATGAGTTTTATGTGCTAATATTTACCATATTAAAAATTAAAACTGAGAAATTTTGCCATAGTTAATTATTAAATTATATTAAATAACAATAAAAAGCTTATCACATGTTAACATAACTAGTGCCTGTTTTTTTGAGACAAGGTCTTGCTCTGTTGCTCAGGCTAGAGTGCAGCATTATCACGCAATCCTCTGGCCTTAGCCTCCTGAGTAATTGGAACTACAGGTGCACACCACAACACCTGGCTAGTACTTTTTCTGTTTTTTATAGAGAACAGATCTTGCTCTGGTTCAGGCTAGTCTTGAGCTCCTGACCTCAACTAGCGCTCATGCCTTGACCTGCCAAAGGGCCAAATTACAAGCATGAGTCACCCCACCCAACTACTAGTGTATTTTTAAATGTGGAAAATAATTATACATTCTTTAAAAAATGAGAAAAATATTATTGTTTTACTTTTTTTCAGACTTCTTTAATAGCCTTCAGATGACTAGATTTTCATATCTTCTCTGCCTTCAGTCTATTCTCTGTAGTTCTGATGAAAATCTTACTGCAAACAGATATGTGGTTGAGAAGGAAAAAGAGCATTTTAGTAGCCTTTCCAGGTAACTGTGGATATTAACCTTTGATACTGTACTGAAACCTCAAAGATTCACTCTTAAAGGTTGCACAGTGGAACCTAAAACTATATTAATAAAATTTTTATTGTTCTATTAAAATTCATTGGTTTTTATTCACAAGGGTCGAAATTCAAAGGGAAAAAAAATTCTGTTGGTTCATCTTGCACTTTGAGTAGAACTTTTGCCCATGCTTAATGTTAAAATTTTAAAATATCATGCATTACTCATTGATAAAATATGGGTTCACTTTTGTACAGAGCAGAAATGTTTTATGTATACGTCCCATTTTCATCATATAGAGCAGCAGTTCTCAACCTGTGGGTCATAACCCCTTTGTAACAATGAAAATACATCCTGCATATCAGATATTTACGTTAAAATTCATAACAGTAGCAAAATTATGAAGTAGCAACGAAAATAATTTTATGGTTGGGGGTCACCACAACATGAGGAACTGTATTAAAGGGTCACGGCATTAGGAAGGTTGAGAACCACTGATACAGAGGTTTCAAATGACATATACTCAAAGGGTTGATATTTAATACAATTAATAATATTTTTGCTTCATCTAGAACATTGTTAAATAAAATTGACTTTTTTCCCTCTCCCCTGTGACTGTCTGAGAGTGGAGAATAAAATGACTGTTAGTACAGTTGGTTGTCACTGCCTTTATTCAAGCAAAGACATAAGAGATTTTACCCACCAGTACTTTTGAACCATCACTACAAGTGTCAATATATTGAAAAAGGCAAATGGTAGTATCTTGGTATCAGTATGAAAATTCCTTTAAGTTAGCAGTCCTCTGAATGAGTCATGAATGCCCTAATAGGTACTAAACTTTAAAAAACAAACTGCCTACAGCTTTTTATTGGTTTTTTCCTCCACAACACTTATTTCATTATGCTTTTCCATATGCATATATGTACAAAATTTTATTAGCAACTGTGCTAAAATGGGGGCAATGTATCTGAGAATGAGTTTTATACTGTTAAGCACCTTACAAGTATAATAATACGCTATTATTATCATTATTGTTATTGCTATTAATGAAGTAACAGTGTGAACCAAGCACAGAGCCTCAGGTGCGGTTAGACTAGTACAGATAGAGGAACAGGAATATTGTTTTTAATGTTGTTTAACTTGCCCTACATCCCATTAGCTATTTCACAATATTGACAGGTACTAAATTTGTAGAACGAAAATGTTGAGGGTTTTTTGTGTGAAATTTTTCAAAGCCAGAATCCTCTAGTCAACATTTCTACAACTTATTTTTTTTAATACTCAAAACTATATCTGAACCTGATAATTGGAAAGCTGAGCTGTTTACTTCAGACTGATTGCTTAACTTGGTAACCCACCATATTTCCAGTCTTTAGAGGACAAGAGCTCTGAATTTGTATATATTCCCCAAGACCATTCACTGCTCTTGAACGTCCTTCTAACAAAATGATTTATTTTAAACATACATACTAAAATAAATAAATCCAGCTAAGGATACAGCAACTAAAGCAAAGGGACAACCTTAAGAATTAGAGAAGATATTTGAATGCTATGAATTTGACAAAGGGCTAATAACCAGAATCTACAGAGAACTCAAACTAGTCAGTAAGAAAAAATCAAATAATCCTGTTTATCACTGGGAAAAAGATATGAACAGAACCTTCTCCTAAGAATAAAGATGAATAGCCAAAAACAACGAAAAAATGCTCATCATCTTTACACATCAGAGAAATGCAAATTAAAACCACTCTGAAATTTCACTTAACCCCAGAGACAATACCCCACATCACAAAGTCCCAAAGCTGAAGATGCTGATGTGGATGTGGAGAGAAGAGAACACTCTTACCCTAATGGTGATATTGCAAACTAGTACAGTCTCTATGCAAAGTATGAAAAATCCACAAAAAGCTAAAAGTAGATCTTCCATTTGATCCCACGATGCCATTACTAGGTGGCTACCCAGAAGAACAAAACTAATGTCTTACCATAAGGACATTTGCATTCGAATGTTTTTTTGCAGCTCAAATCACAATTGCCAGGATGTAGAAACAACGCAAGTGCTCATCAACTCACGAATGGATAAATAAATTATGGTGTATATAAACCACAGAATACTATTCAGCCATAAAGAGAAGTGGAGACTTCACATCTTTTGTATTTACCTGGCTGGATTTGGAGAACATGCTCCTAAGTAAAGTATCACAAGAATGGAAAACCAATTGTCCATTGTACTCAAGACTAATATGAAACCAATTGGTAAACAATTACATTCCCACACAAGAGAAAAACACCACCTCATTCAATCAGGAAGTGGGAGCAGGAAGTTGGGGAAGGGGGATTGGTGTGCTCTCTCCTAAGGGGTACAATGTAGTACATCTCCTGGTTGAAGGGCTAAAATACAACTTGGATTTCACCTAACAATTGCAAAAAAATTGCAAACAATTTAGTCATCTGTACTCTTATATCTGAAAGAAAAAATATGCACATAACCCTCTCACCATAGTTTCCCCTGGTCCCCCAAGTTATTACTCCGTTGTCCCTTGTCTTAAGCAGGTTATTTTATAGTTCGTTAAGTCACTGACACTGAAGAACTTTCAAATCTCTCTTATGTTTTATACACATATCCATAAAAAATATCAGATAAAGGGTTTTTACCTCCTCTTCTATGTCTTCTGTGAGATCCTGACTAGGATACTATGTTAGGTATACAGAAACAGAAAGAATCCTGAAGACAAAAACCTAGGACAAATGAGAATTGGAATGGTGTACATAGTACTGATTCTCATGATTATTTTCAAATACATGGACCTATGTTTAAAAAAAATTGTAAAAAGTGTGGTAAAGGGACTGTGCACAGTGACTTTCATGCAGAGAATATAGTACTTGGGCTGATGGAGAAATTTTACAAAAAAAAAAAAAAAATCCCGGAAAAACACTACCTAAGCTGGTGATTAAAGACAACATCATATTGAGAACACATGTAGATAGAATGCAACCTTGCTGTGGAAAAAGAATGGCATTTTACCTCTCTGGTCTCCCTCTACAAAGTTCATAATCACAATCTAATCATGAGAAAAATACTAGGCAAATGCCAATTATGAGTTAGTTTACAAAATACTTTCCCAGTAGTTCTCAAAACTGTGAAAGTCATTACAAACAAGGGAAATCTGAGAAACAATCACAGCCATGAGAAGCCTGGGGGACACCATGACCGAATGTCATATGGAATCCGGGATGGAGTTTGGAAAAAAATAACAATATGAGGTAAAAACTATGAAAAGATGAATTAAGTACAGATGTCACTTAATAAAGGCACTAATATCAGCTCATTAATTTGATGCTGACCAAAGCACTACACTGAGGTGAGGTATTGGTGGAAGAGATAAAGGTGGACTAGGTGGGAACGCTTAACTCTTAATAACTCTCTGCAATGCTTTGTAAATCTAAAACTATTCTAAAATAAAAGTTTATTGTTTTAAGTAGAGTTAAAAGTTGACTGAGAATAAGCCATTTGTTTCAAACATAGAAAACTAGGGAAATCCCCACACCATTGTCATGGTCACAAAGCCTTAGACACATTCTTACTCAGAATGCAGGTGAAATTGAAGCCCAAGGGTGATAGAATTTAACTCAGGCTATTTAGTTATAACATGATGAAATTCTGAAAGTGAGGTCCCTAATGGGTAGTAGTTGTACTCAAAAGATAAAAGATAATTCAAATATAAGCTGAATGTACGTTTTGCATTCATTTTTAATAAACCTGATTAGTCATCCGTAGGAAAAAGCCAGTGGATTTGGTGCTCTCTGTGGGCACCTCACAAGGTGATAGTGAAAGTGCTCCATGGATTGACTGTCTGACCCTCTCACAAACATTAGAAACAGATACCGAATCATTTTTATATTCTATGTCTAATAAACAAACGGTACAACAGGCAAGATGGGAAAAATAACCAGATTTTTTTTGTCATATCTCCTCTCCAAGTGGAGTTAACTATGTTGACACTTTAAGATTTGAAAAATAAATCGTAATATTTGACTGTTTGTTTCATTTACAAACACAATATAAAAGGAAATAGTCTTCCTACGTCAACCTATGACACAGAGACTAAATTTTAATAGAGATACAGGAAATAAGATAAACTCAGTGAACTCCTTTAAAATCTATCAAAGGTATTATTGTTGCCACATTTATTATTGTTCTTTATTTCTAGCTTACAACTGAGAGAGGAAATTTTAAATATTAGATATTACTGGTACTGTGTCTAGTTTTTCTAATGGTCCTGTGAACAAAACTAAAAATAGTTCAGTATTTTAATTTCAACATTTAGTAAAATTGACTAGTACTTAACTGGTATTTTACCAATGATTTTCATTAATTCATTAAGGATTTATTCCCCTCTAGGAAGCAGGACCACACGGAGGAAGCATTTGCTTGTGGTTTTTCCTCTCCTGGTATTATTATATGTAAGAAAAAAAGAAAAAAAAACCCAGTAATTTAGGGCACATTAATATTTTTGACTTATGATCAGAATATAGCTAAGAAACACAACATAAAAGAAGACAATTGTTTAATTTGTCATGCAAAATAAATAGACATTACAAAGAAAAATGAAATGTCTCATCAGGCCTAGCATATGGAAGCAAATGTTTTTGATCAGTAAACTGTGTTGTTAATGCCTGTAACACTAATCTTCGTAGGGTTTGCAGATGTAGTTATTCTTTCAATACTAATTCTTTTAGTAAATAGAACACTTAAGGCCAGTAAAGAATGAATCCTAGTTACCAATATCTGTGTGTAACAGAATTACACAAATGAAGATGAGTAACGTCGGGGGCTGTAACAGATCTGCTCCCAAGTCTCAGTGGATTAAAGCACAGATGCTTATTTCTCACTTACATAAAGTACAGTCATAGTTCCTGGTTTGTATTATAGACCACTTTTTGTCGAGTCATTTAGGGTCACAGGTTCCTCCATATTTGGGTAAGCCAATTTTCCTGATCTAAGGCGTTCCATTCAGCCGCGAATGGGGAAGAAGAATGGATAATCTCTGTGAGTGAGTCACAGAACCAGGCCTAAACAGGGTACGTGTCACTTTCACTCAGTCACAAGATCATACCTGTCTTCAAGGAAGACTAGGATATTTATTCTAGTTGTGCATGAAAGAAGAAGGGGATTTGGGTATTCTCTTATCTCAGTCATACAAATAAAGAATTAACCTATTTTTTAAGGTCTTAAATATGACCTAACATACTGGGATAGTTTGATTGCAAAATTCCTCAATTACTCCCCTTCCATTGTCTATGCCCTTGCAATGTTGTAACTTTACCCTAATAGGGAATATGTGTCCTTTGTAAATAGAATGTGGTGGGAGTAACAATGTGCCAATTCTGAGCCTCTCCCTCAATCTGCCTGGTGTGTTTCTGTCTTTTGAAAACCTGCCCAGCAACCATGAAAGGAAGCCCCAATTAGCCTTCTGCTGCATAATAGGGGAGGAGAAACAAGGTGCCCCAGCCAACAGCCAGTGAACCTCCAAGAGCAGAGCTACCTAACTAGCCTAGCAGGTGGTGGTGGATGCGTAAGCTAGCCCAGATGAGACTGGGACAACTTCCCAAGTAAAGGCAGTCTAAATTTTTGGCTGACTGGCAAAAATCTCTAGCTAGGCACATGATATGGGGGTTTTTTGTTAGTTAGATAGCTACTGCAATAGGAATAATAGCTCTCACACAGGGTTCAAAAGTTGTTTTGTTGAAATAGTTCAAAACTTGTATAACTATTTTTGTATAATATAAATAGGAATATTTAATATTCTTTTAAACATGGACAATTTGATTCTTATTTCCAACCTAATATATTTATCCTTCATTATCATTCTAGGCAATGGGCAGCCAGCAAGGGGCCCATCTGACTCTCATGGCTTTGCTCTTCAAGCACATGAACTTCGTACTCCCCATCTTTCTTACTCTATGCAACACGTTCGTAAAAATATGACCTGTGTGTGTGTTGCCTGCAATTAAACTTTTTAAAGGAAAAGACACTGAAAAGTGGACTCCCTAAAAATAAACTTCTTGGCTCCTAAGTATGTCAGCATTCTTCTCTTTCAGGAGTTTGACTTCGGCATATATCCCCTTAAACACCCATTTGAAATACCAATAGTTGGTTACTATTGGCCCTGCTTTTGATAACCTGTGCCTTCACAGTGAAAGGCTATAAAGACCATGTCAGAGCCCCATAGGATTAAACACTTCAAGGCTTGTCTGCGCCCTGCCTTGTTCCCACATCTCCCAGTCTGGCCCAGATTCCAGGACATACAGAAACTCAACTGCAGTCTCTGACCACCAATAGGAAATGTGTGTGATCCCCGTGGTGTTCCAGGATTCCATCTGGACCACTCTGAATTCATTCATCAGAGAATTCTAATGTCCTTTGGTTGGAAGAACATAGTGTTTCTTCCTTAGCTGTGATGCTTGTTTGTTTGGTGAGGGTAAAAGAGAAGGCCTGGGAATTAGCTGTTTTTAAAATGAA
This sequence comes from Galagoides demidoff, assembly GCA_963574575.1. Lineage (NCBI taxonomy): Eukaryota > Metazoa > Chordata > Mammalia > Primates > Galagidae > Galagoides > Galagoides demidoff. The sequence goes on along the minus strand of CAUYQV010196250.1, from coordinate 10,955 downwards.
ACTAAAATTTTAAAAATTAATCAGTGCATGAAATTTTTAAATAAATCATAATAAATGTGATAAATGTGATATTTTAAAGTAGATTTGTAATTTCAAAATACAGACCATGGTAAATTCCTATCTTTTTATATTCTCCTTCAAATTACCCTGTCATTATTTTTAAATTTATGCTCATAGTCACATGAACACATTGAAATTCTTTATTTTCTCTATATCTGTGGCATAAATGTAAAGTTTTGCATAGAGGACATTTTAAAATTATATTATAGCAGAAACAGAGGGAAATGAAAAGGGGATGGTGGCTGCGTAGACAGGCATAAGTCATTGTCTTTTTCATATCATAAGTCTGAAACTCTGCGAATAAACATTTAAAAAAATTAAAGATTTAGACATTACTACCAATTAATTTATAACTTGATTGACAGGAACAAAATCAAATAAATACATCAGAAACTCAAGTCATAGAAACAGTTACATCTAGCAGGTAAGACACTGCCCTATAACCTGCTTTTCTTGCCCTAGTTAGACTGCCTTAATATGAAAAGTAGGTCTATTGAACAAACCAGGACTTCATGTGATAAGTCCCAACAGTAGTGTAGCGTTCCTGCAAATACAAAGCTAAAACACAAAGAGCTGCTAAATAATACTGCCTTGGGGATTAGATTGGCAGAAATTCTGTCTTATTAAAGTAACATTAAAAGTTAATTTAAAAGTCCCAACATGCAGTTTTATTCAATACCCAATATAGTAGAAATAAAACCCCTTTCTGCTCTGCCACAATATTAGATAGTATGAGGGCTTATGTTGGCTGATTACAGTCTGATAAAATAATGGAAATATTTTCTTTTCAGGTGGCACCCATAGCTCAGTGGTTAGGGCGTCAGATACATACACTGAGGCTGGCGGTTTCGAACCCAGCCCGGGCCTGCTAAAACAACAATGACAACTGCAACAAGAAAAATAGCAGGGCATTGTAGCTGGTGCCTATAGTCCTGGCAACTTGGGAGGCTGAGGCAATAGAATTGCTTAAGCCCAAGAGTTTGAGGTTGCTGTGAGCTGTGACCCCATGGCACTCTACCAGGGTGACAACTTGAGACTCTGTCTAAAAAGAAAAAAAAAATTTCTTTTCACAATGACTACTTAAATTATATACAGATGCAGTTCTCTGTTTCCTATGTATTCTGTTATAACATGTAAACATCAACATGCAATAATAAAATTGAAAGGGTCAAAGGGAAAATTTACAAAGAAACTATTAAGTGATAGACTTATGGAACATTTTTTTATTTATGAGGAACATAAGTCCCACCCACTGGTCAAAGAAAACGATATTGGGGCAAATAGAATAGACTAACCCTTCAGCAAGTATATGAACTGAACTTCTGTATTATGCACTAGTTAGCACTCTACAGAATGTAGCTGAAGACATAAACATTACTGTCAATCAATATAGAACCCAGTGGAAAGACAGGAAGAAAACACGTTCCAACTATTTTTTGAGTGCCATGTCTTGAACATGTCATGGTGTGAAACAGAGCCATTAGATAATTCTGTTTTCAGTGTTTATGTAATTTTGTGAATAACATAAAAACCAAGAGAGGGACGATTTGATTGCAAAGTCATCAACACTGTGTGTTATTAGAATTGAGAATTCAGCTAACGTGATTAGAAATGCGTTTTTTCATTTTGATTGGATCAGGAAGAAAGAAAAGAGGATTGTGTAAGTCAGAAAACTGATTGTCAGGAAACAGATGTCATATTCGAATACAGTAGTGAGTAAAAAGTCTATTTATAATGACACAACTTGGAGTAAAGAAAACCACTATGAAAAGACAAAATACTTTGGGGCTGAAAATAGAGCGTCATTACGTCATTACTGCTCCCAGTAACAAGGGAAGGGAATAGCGTTTAACTGAAAGAGGAAATGTAGACACAGTGGCAAGAGAAGACCACCCATTAGGAGCCTGTCGTCCTAGAAGGTCAAAGGCAAAATGTACCTTAAGCATGTTCTCATTTCTACTAGTACCTTTCATTGGTCAAAGTCACTGAAACTTGGGGGACAAGAGGGACTCCTACGGCTCAGAAAAGGTGAACATCCCAGGATGAACATATAACCCCCCTGGGGGTTATATATTCAATTGGGTATTGACTAAAACTGCATGTTGGAACTTTTAAATTAACTTTTAATGTTACTTGAATAAGACAGAATCTCTGCCAACATATGGGGGTTATATGATACAGGTATCAGTGTCAGTTACAGAAGCACCTTAATGTTGATGGGTTGCTATTTCAAATCATATAAAATATCTCACCTTGAGCTCTTCCTCACAAACAAAACAAGATAACTATAAGCCAAATTATTTACTAGTGATAAAAATAAATATTCCCACCATTCTGGAACTCCTTGTATTCTGCTCCATGATCACAGCCATAATGCAAATACTGATTTTGAGATAATTTCTTTTTTCTTTCAACATTTTATTACCTATGTACTTACTCTTAAACAAGACAGTTTAGCATTGCTAAGTGTGTGTGGAAATGTGTATGGATTTAAATTATACCACTTATATTCTTTTAAGTCTGACTTCTTGTGCCCAACATTTTATATCAAAAGATTCATTTGTACTATTTTATATAGAAATAATTTAGTCATTTACACTTTTGTAAATTATTCAAAATCCTACAATTCATGTCTATTTTTACAAAATTAGTTGTTTCTGGTTGTTAGCCATCATGAAAACTGTTACTCTGAGTATTTTTGCACATAGACTGATGAATATTTTCATAAGATTTTCTGAAACTTACACCCAGGTCATTGGGTTTGCATAGCTTTGTCATTATCAGACGATGCAAAGTATTTTCTAAAGTAGTTGGCGACATAAACTACTACAAAGAATATGCAAGAATTCCCATTGCTTCACACCCATACAAACATACGTTATTGTCCAAGCTTAAATTTTTTCAGTTTGGTGGATGTGTAGTTATCTCATCTTTCTATAAACACAAGCTCTTAGTTTTAATATTATATAATTTCTCAAGTAATATGTTATGGTTAACTTATCTTGTAACTTGTTGGAGAAATCTTTACCCCACAGTCATGGAAATGTTATCCCACATTAACTCTGGAAAGCCCCCTGGCTTTGTCTTTCATGTGGAGTCCTTTAATCTTTCTGAAATTGTATGTTGTGTGTGATGTGAGATGCAGTTTCTTTCTCTTATTCTTCCACTTTTTAGAACCCAATTGTTTCTCTACTGATTGGCAGTGATGCCCTGTCACATATCAATAATTTGTAGGGAAGCATTACCCTTATAATAGAAGATACAATATCTTTAATCCTGATAAAAATATCTATGAATTAGTATTACTTTATGGAAGAAATGAGGAAACAGATTTATACAGTCAGCATCCTTCCAGCCCCAAATAACTACTAAGTGACAGTGAGGATTCTAATCCAGGTTTCTCTGACTCTGAGAGCAAAGCTCTTTCCACCATGACATTCTGATGGGAAAAAAGAAGGAATCTATGTTAGAACACTATTTCATTGACCTTAACTCCTCCTGGATTCTGATTCCTTTCTATATTAAGTTGTTAAGAGTATGTATCTGTTTTTCCTTTTCTTAATCAGAATTTCTTGGTCTTAATGTCTTCTTGTAATGATCTACAGCAGCAGTTCTCAACCTGTGGGGCATGACCCTTTTGGGGGTCAAACAACCCTTTCACAGGGGCCCCTAAATACATCCTGCATATCAGATATTTACATCGTAATTCATAACAGTAGCAAAATTTAAGTTTTGAAGCAGCAACGAAAATAATTTTATGGTTGGGGGTCACCACAACATGAGGAACTGCATTAGGAAGGTTGAGAACCACTGATCTATAGAATCCGAAAAACTGTTTCTTCTATTCTGAAACTCCCAAAGTGCTCTTATTTTTCTAAGCCCCCTTCCTCTAACCGCCTTCTGTTTCATTCAGTATGGCATTTGGAATGACTACATAAATAGTGAATTTATCTTTAGTCATGTCCCACCATTTTCTCTATTATTTCTATTTTCTCCAGCTTCTCTAGGATTCCACATACCTTCCTGGAGGGAATGTGCTGATTCCTCCATGTCTAGGGTGATGCACCTGCTACAGTGCTGGCCGTCCTTGTGCACTGCACCCAGCAACTCTGCAGTGGCTGCTTCATTCACAGAAAGCTGTTTTGAGGCCAACCCTGTTACCTCTACCACCCATGCCACTTGTGGGACACACATACCAACATGGCTTTGTTTTTAAATGCCCCACCGGAAAGCACTGGAGCCAGTTTGAGCCAAATATTTTTACATTATAGCTGCTATGATTAGACTGAGAAATGATCATGAGGGCTAATCAGGTCAGTGGCTTGGCCTCAAGCTTCTCATCCAGTAGATTTTCTTTGTTTAGTTAGAACACTCCAAGAATGTAAACTAGAGCTGCAGATGGCTATGTGTCCTAAAATGTAAAGAATTTTATCTCCAAAAGAAAGAATAAAGCTTTTCAAAAAGTGAGGCAAAAATCAAGCAGTGATGGAGACTCTTCTATATTTGACAACTTAGCTTCAGATGCGGTGGTCCCAGAACTGTCTTGCTTTCTGTACTTTCAGATATTTGTTTTTAAGCGTTTCTGTATATTCTGGAACTGTCTCTGTGACCTTAAGCTGGTGTGAGCTAACTTTTTATCACTTACAACAAAACACTCAGTCACCTGGTGCTCACTCTCTTCACTCTCATCATTCTAAAGCTCCTTCATCATTTGCCATGTGGTCCATTTTTGTCTATCTTTCCTTTCTTTTCTGTTCTTTTTTTTCCTCTTCTCTCCTCTCCTCTCCTCTTTTCTTTTCTTTCTCCCCCATTAGTATGCAACTTTCTAATTAAATAGATTTTTTCTTTTCATATTTATTTGTACTTTAACACAGGAAAATTATTTAAGAGTTCAGACCAACAATTTCTGAGTCTATATAGTAGGAAGACCTTTGGAGTTAGATGTCCCAGTAAGTGAGTCTAGCTTTTCTCCGTAAGAGCTACTTAACCCTGAAATTTTATTTGCTTCTCTAATAAAAATGATTGCAGTAACCCATGACATGTCTAACTTATCTATTTCAAAATGCAGTTTGTGCAATCAATTTTAAGATTTTTAATCCTATAAAATATTAATTTATTTTGAGTTGATACTATGCTAATTTCATACAAGTTATTCAGATATTGGTAACATGATTAGGGATACACTTTAGAAGAGATGTCTCTCTTTTTTCTTCCTAATGTCACAGTGTAGGTGACAATTTTTTTTTCCATTTCATTCTCATTGTTGAGGAGCCCAGGAAATCTGTACAAGGACATAGATTGCTATTTGCATTACAATGATAAATCCATATAAAATTTACATGATATCTTTCAAGTTCAGTTTCAATTTTCTCTTTGAGCCAACAAATTTAGTTTTATTGTGTTGAGAAAAAAGATGCATTAATTTTGTAAACCAAGAAAAAAATAATGTAACATTAATTATTGACTGCTCTAAAATATGACACTTCTAAAATAAAGGACAGCTAAATACATGCTTGGATAGGGAAGTTATGATAGAAGTGTCAGAATTCATTTCAGGTCCACAATTTTCCAAGTGTCTAATCTTAACTTGAGGTCACAAGTATCTTCCATACTGTATGTGAAACAGGAAGACTGACCTGCCCTAACACTGCTGTAATATTAAGGGTTTCATGAATTGAACTCCCAGGGTCTCTTGTGACTTCATTAGCTACTTTCTGCTCTCTTCTGTCAAAAACTCAAAGAGGTAATTCATGTGAGTATGTCATTTTGGGTTATACCCAGGACATGGAGTTATGCTTTTTCGTTTGCAATAGAGCTTTAGGGTAACATTAGCTTTCCACTTCTTTTCTGCTGCATTGGTGGTGACTTAGTTCTATTTTTTTGTTGTTTTGTGTTTGTGTTCTTCTTTTTTACTGACTGACTGTCAGATGAAAATCACAAAAGAAAATGAGGTTAGAAAATAAAAACTGAATCATTTCTTCATAGGAGTTCTATTGTCTTGCCGCAGAGTGAAGAGCAAATCCACCAGCTACCAGAGAGAATAAAGAGCTGTCACATATACCTAGTAATGAAGAGCTCTCCTTTCCTGTTAGAGTCACCAAGCAAGCTCTTAAGGTCCACTGAGGGTCTATTACCATTATGATGACAGCTTTAGTTGGTTTAGCCTAAGGGGACATCCATTGTTGTGCATAAAAACAGAGACCCAGTGTGTATGTGTTTTCATCTTTAAAAAGATTTTACCGCTTCAATTTCTTTTTGTTAAGTTTTCACAGATCTCAGAGTTAGAAACACATTAAAAATGTCAGTTTCCTTTCATACATGATGATCAATCATTTCAGCTATTTTAGCAATTGATCCTGACAGCAACTGAAACAGCAATTTACATCACTGCAAATATGGTCCAAAAGGTTAAATGTGTCACGTCACGGTCTTGGTGTTCATTATACATGTGTGCATGTGTATGGAGTGTATGTGGATGTGCAAATAAAAGGTAGATTTTACATGTACACAAAATGTATATTTATATAACTAGTACATTTTATCTGTTTATATATTTGTGATATGTCTATGAGGTAAATTAATCATTTTCTTACTTGAGAACTTAAAATATGAAGAATCACACATTACAAAAAACATACAACGTGTTTTATAGCATAGCGATTATGTTGTCCACTGAATATTTAATCTACTGAAGGAAATTATGCACTATGTATTTAAATATATTCCATAGTCACTAGTGTGTCAAGGCAAGCCAAAGCAGAGAGCACAGTATATGCCTAGGAGTGAGAATAAACATTGCAGATTTAGAAAGTTCAAGAAACGGTGTGTTGGAAGGGGGAGAGGTTGACTGAGTGGCATGAGGCAATGTTAAGGTGGTTGGGAACCACCTTATTGAGGACATTATAAACTTGATAAGAATTTTTACATTTAATTTTGTCTGGAAAGCAATAGTTTGTGGACACTATATTGAAGAGGGTGGGAATTCTAGTAAATACACAAAGTTGCAACATGAAAAATAAGTAAGATAGAGACATGAATGGAGACAGAAAGCTGTTAAGAAACTGTGTCAGGGGTTCAGCCTACATTTCACAGATTTTTAATAAAATTTTCAGCTTACCAGAGGGAAGGTATATTAATCATGTTTCTCCAGAGAACCAGTAGGATATATAGAGAGATATATAGAGAAAGAATATATATATATATATATATATATATATATATATATTAGAGACAGAGAGGGAGAGAGAGAGAGAGAATTTTATTATGTATAATTTATAAAATTTATAATTCTCTTTGTAAGTATCTATACACAGGGAAATTATTATGTGAATTGGTTCACACAATTATGGAGGCTGACAAGTCCCACATTATGGCAGCCCTCTGTAAGATGCAGAACCAGGGGAGCTGATTGTCTAATTCAGTTTTTATGCAAAGGCCTGAAAAACTAGAGAGCTGCTAGTTAAAGTCATGGAGTTTGAAGGTCTAACAACCAGGAGCTCTAATGTCCAGGAGCAAGAGAAAAAAAGGGATGTCTCAAGTCTAGAAAAGAGAGTGAATTCACCCTTCTTCTGTTTTTGCTATTGTTGTTAGTTCTACTTAGGTCTCAACAAATTGGATAAAGTCTCTGCACATTGTTAGGGCATCTCTTCCTTACTCAGTCCACTGCTCAAATGCCAGTCTCTTCCTGAACACACTTATAGACATGCCCGGACACAATGCTCTATCACTTTTTGTATATCCCTTAACTCCATCTTATTAACACCTAAAATGAACCATTATGGAGGGGTAATCATCAATGCTAAATAAAAAAAGGTAACTAATCAAAGATAGCAGGTCATAAATCTGAGAGCTGAAAGCAAGGAAGAAAGGGATAAAGGGATGCACTGAGGTCATGTGACAATGTCAGAGCTCTAGAAACCAAGTTTGGGCATGGACAAGACAGAGAATCTAAACCTGAGCCTTCTGTTTTGTCTGAGATGTGGGAAGAAACCAAAATAGTTCCTTGTCTATATCGTGTTCTTGGGTCCAGGTAGAAAAAAATCTACCCACAGCAAACCTCTCAGTTGAGCTTTCATGATTTTCATAGATTAAAATCAAATATAATTTGAGATTAAATACAAATAATTAAGCTATATGAATGAGAAACAACAGAAAATATTAAATAGAGAGACATTTTGGACTCATAATCAAATATCAGATATAAAACATTTATGAATAAAGTATTTAAGAAATAAAGTATAGAATCACAAAAAATGAGCTAACAAGAGATATTCAAAAATAAACAAAATATTAGTAAAAATATAATTAAAATGGAAAAAAATGAGTAAAGCAACAAGCTGCACACAGGTCTGGGAGGGGTGAAACAAATTTAAATTTAAATAATCTTGTGAGAAAACTGCAAAAATGCATAAGGAAATGGGGACTCATGATGACAAAGGAGGAAGGAATGAGGAGTATATACCTACTTGGATCTCAAAAGGAGAAAATAAAGAGAATACAGCAGAGATTAGGTTTGAAGAGACAAAGTCTGAATTTTTTCCAGAAATGATGAAAATGAGAATTTTCGTATATGGAAGTAATAGCAAATAAGAAGCAGAGTTTTATGAGCTAGTGATAGAGAGGAAGAGGAAGAGATAAAAAGGAAAGTTGGAGAGAAGGAAAGAAGAGAGGTAGAGAAAAAGAAGAGAGAAAGAGTAGTGGATGAGAAAGAGAGATTTATCACAACTAAACACATTTCAATAAAAGTAGATAGATCATCTACTAAGACAGATAACAAGATCAATAACAGACATCTTCGTAGCATAAATGGAAGCCAGAGTTTTAACAGAATTTCTTTCTGAAGTAGGTCCTTGGTCTCAGAGATTGAAAGAATGAACCCATGGAATACACAGATTAGTGATAAGATTGGATTAATTAGATAGAAAGGAACACAGAAGGAGTGAAAGGCACCAGAGCCTCTGTTAGAGCGGGGAGATCCTGGGCCTTTTGTCTAATGGGTTATATACTGTTTTGTAAATAGGGAAGTCTTGAGAATTACATTTGGCCAAGACTTGGCATACAGGAAAACACTTTTTCACTGTTTCATCAGAACACATATCAAGTATTTACTATGTACTGGGCACAGTTCTAAACAAAAGAATGAGTATATTATCATGATTCCACTTATAAGAGGCACCTAGAATAGACGATAGAGATCGAAATTAGAATGGAGGTTACCAAGGTATAGGGATGGGGGTAGGGGAGTGAAGAAGAGTTATTGTTCAATTGGTACAGAGTTTCAGTTTGGGAAAGACATGTCTTTTTTGTGTCTGGATTATTCTACTTAACATAATGTCCTCAAGATTTAGCATCTTGTTAATGCTATTCAAAAAAATTAATAAACAAAGTTTTTGAAAATCTCAAAAAAAAATAATGAGTATATTAACAAATGAATGTAGTCCTTCCCAGTTCTGGACAAAAGTGGCAGGGAATGCATACAAGAAAAGGCCCAGATTACATGAACTACTGGAAAAACTGCTCTTCTGTCTTGCTTATATTCACAGAGTGCAGTTTGGGGAGAAAAAGTCTGTTTGGAAAATGGGAGTTCTTGTGCAGCCCTGAATGGGAGGAATCCTTTATCAAAAGGATTGTGGAAAAATACACTCTAAGTGCTGAGAAAGGGGGACTGTTAAATTAAGACTTTCAGAAATTAAAGAAAATAAATTTATTTCTATATAAACAAACAAAAGATTGTATCATTGAAGAATTATCATCAGGGAAAACTTATGAGGGATATATTACAAAAAAGAAATATTACCCCGAAGAGTTTATCTGAACATACATAAGCATAATGAGCCAAGCAACAGATAAATATGCAGATAATTGCATCCGCTTTATCATAACACATATCAAATATTTATTATGTACTGGGAACAGTTCTAAGCAAATAAAAAATATTCTTTGGGTGGCACCTGTGGCTCTAAAGAGTAGGGTGCTGGCCCCATATATCAGAGGTAGTGGGCTCAAACACGGCCCTGCCCAAAACTGCAAAAAAAAAAAAAAAAAATCTTCATTTTTGGAGTTTACATTCTAGTGTGAAAAGACATAAAATAAATAATAGTAATAAATATAGTAGAACCTCTACAAGTTGAACACCCAAGGGACTATAACAAGCTGCTCAATATACAGAGGTGGTCCACTTAAGGAACTATGCCCACTGTGCTGATATATACATGTGGTGCATGTCTAGTCTATGAAAATCAGGTCAAATGAAGGAGGTGGTCAGTGTAGGGACATGGTCTACTATGAAGGTTCTACTGTATATGTTATGTAGTTTGCTTTAAGAAAATAATTAAAACAGCAATGCCAAATTTATAAGGTCAAAATGAATTTAAAATACTGCACCAATAATATTCTGTATATCTAAGAAAGAATTCAATCAGATATTTTCCTAGGCCCTTACCTTTTTCAGAAGGTAGAATTAATATGTAAGAAATTGTAGAATTTGTTAAGTATACATGATAAGGTCTCAAGGTTAACTGCAAAGGATTAAATGTGAATTTGCTAAATCAGCAAAGAAAGAAATAGAATAAGAAACTATGCACATATAAAATCCAAAAAAACTATACCTGAGATCTAGATAAGCATGTAAGTATCTTTTTATTTATTTATTTATTTATTTATTTATTTATTTATTCTTGAGATGGAGCCTCAAGCTATCCCCCTAGGTAGAGTGCCATGGCATCACAGCTCATAGCAACCTCCAACTCCTAGGCTCAAGCGAGTCTCATGCCTCCACCTCCCAAGTAGCTGGGACCACCACAGGTGCCCGCCACAACGCCCGGCCATTTTTTGGTTGCAGCCATCATTGTTGTTTGGCGGGCCCGGGCTGAGGATTCGAACCCGCCACCTTAGGT
>CAUYQV010196249.1:0-73495 GCA_963574575.1 Galagoides demidoff | reverse complement strand
CTCAAGCTATCCCCCTGGGCAGAGTGCCATGGCATCACAGCTCATAGCAACCTCCAACTCCTGGGCTCAAGCGAGTCTCCTGCCTCTGCCTCCCAAGTAGCTGGGACCACAGGCGCCCGCCACAACGCCGGCCATTTTTTGGTTGTAGCCGTCATTGTTGTTTTGGCGGGCCTGGGCTGGGGATTCGAACCCGCCACCTTAGGTGTACGTGGCTGGAGCCTTAGCCGATTGAGCCACAGGCGCCGAGCCGAGTAACCTATCTTTTATTTATTTAGTTAGTTATTTAGTTTTTTGAACCAGGTTACATTGATTGCATTTGTTAGGTAAAGTCCCTCTTATAATTATGTCCTGCCCCCAAAAGGTGTGCCACATAATGTGAGCTCCCAGCTGCCACTCCTTCCCTCTCTCTACTTTCTACTTTCCCCTTCCTCACACCCCACCATGTTTGTTTTAGGTCATTAATTGCCCTCATATCAGAATTGAGTACATAGGATTCTTGCTTCTCCATTCTTGTGATGCTTTCCTGAGAAGATTATATTCCACTTCCATCCAGGTTAATACAAAAGATCTTTTTTAATGGCTGAATAGTATTCCATGGAATACACATACCATGGCTTGTTAATCCATTCCTGTATTGGTAGCATTTAGGCTGTTCCACTTTTTGGTAATTGTAAATTGAGCTGCAGTAAACAGTCTAGTGCAGGTGTCCTTATGGTAAAAGGGTAGATGCCCAATAATGGGATTGTAGTACCAAATGGGAGGTCTAGTTTGAGTTTTTTCAGAGTTCTCCATACTTCCTTCCAAAAAGGTTGTATTGGTTTGCAGTCCCACCAGCAGTGTAAAAGTGTTCTCTTCTCTCCACATCCACATCAGCATCTGCAGTTTTGAGATTTTGTGATGTGGGCCATTCTCACTGGGGTTGGGTGATATCTCAGGCTGTTTTTGATGTGTATTTCTCTGATGATTAGGGATGAGCATTTTTTCATATGTTTGTTAACAATTAGTCTGTCTTTTTTCATGCTGATTAGTTTGAGTTCTCTATAGATCCTCGTTATCAAGCTTTTGTCTGATTCAAAATATACAAATATCCTTTCCCATTGTGAGGATGGTCTATTAGCTTTGGTTGTTGTCTTCTTAGCTGTACAGAAGCTTTTCAGTCTAAGTCTCATTTGTTTATTTTTGTTGTTGTTGCAATTGCCATGTAAATCTTCTTCATAAAGTCTTTCCCCAGGCTGATATCTTCAAGTGTTTTTTTCCATGCTTTCCTTGAAGATTTATTATTTCATGCCTTAGGTTAAGGTCTTTTATCCAACTTGAATCAATTTTTGTGAGTGGAGAAAGGTACAGATCCAGTTTCAGTCTTTTACATGTGGATATTCAGTTCTCCCAGCACCATTTATTGAATCGGGTGTCTTTCCCCCAGTGTATGTTCTTGTTTCGTTTATCAAAGATTAGGTGGCTATAAGATGTTAGTTTCATCTCCTGGTTTTCTATTTTGCTCCAGATGTTTATGTCTCTATTTTTGTGCCAGTACTTTGCCAACTGCTTTGATCACTATGGCCTTGTAGTGCAACCTAAAGTCTAGTAGGCTGATGCCCTGGCTTTGTTTTTATTACTAAGAGCTGCTTTACCTATACAGGTTTTTTTCTGTTTCCATACAAAATGCAGAATTATTTTTTCCAAGTCTTGAAAGTACGATGTTAGTATTTTAATAGGGATGGCATTGAATCTGTAGATTGCTTTGGGAAGTACAGACACTTTAACAATGTTGATTCTTCCCAGCCATGAGCATGGTATGTTCTTCCATTTGTTAATATCTTCTGCTATTTCTTTTCTTAACGTTTCATAATTTTCTTTATAGATGTCCTTTATATCTTTTGTTAGGTATATTCCTAGGTATTTCATTTTCTTTCAAGCTACTGTGAAGGGATTATGTCCTTAACTGGCTTATCATCTTGGCTGTTACTGGTGTATACAAAGGGTACTGATCTGTGAACATCGATTTTCTATCCTGAGACATTATTGAATTTTTTTTTTATCACTTCCAGGGGTCTTGTGGTTGTGTGTTTGGGGGTCTCTAAGATCATTTCGTCAGCAAAGAGGGAGAGTTTGACCTCCTCTGCTCCCATTTGGATGCCCTTTATTTCCTTCTCTTGCCTGATTGTACTGGCTAGAACTTCCAGCACTACATTGACTAGTAGTGGTGATAGAACTAGAACCAGACAAGGTTGTCCTCTAAGTGGAAAAGCTTTTAATTTTACTCCATTCAGTAAAATATTAGCTGTGGTTTTATTATAGATGGCTTCAATCAGTTTAAGAACTGTGCCACTTGGCTCGGCGCCTGTGGCTCAAAGGGCTAAGGCGCCAGCCACGTACACCTAAGGTGGTGGGTTCGAATCCCCAGCCCGGGCCCGCCAAACAACAATGATGGCTGCAACCAAAAAAATGGCTGGGCATTGTGGCGGGCACCTGTGGTCCCAGCTACTTGGGAGGCAGAGGCAGGAGACTCGCTTCAGCCCAGGAGTTGGAGATTGCTATGAGCTGTGATGCCATGGCACTCTACCCAGGGGGATAGCTTGAGGCTCCGTCTCAAAAAAAAAAAAAAAAAGAGAAATGGGAAGTTCAAGCTGGAAGGCTGTGACCCAGGGCATCTGAGCCCCAGGGCCACCCAACACATTCCGGAGAAAACATGTGCCCAGAAGACAAGGCAAAATATGTGATCATTATAATAATAATTATGATCACCAGGATGGGGGTCTGCATTTATTGAACACCTACTAAGTGCCAGGAGCTTACTCAGGGTTTTGCTTTGTTATTTAACTCTGATAACAAACCCACAAATAGGTATTATTGCCCCATTTTACAGGTTGGAAAATTGAAAGTCCAAGGAAGTGTGTAGCGAGCTCATAATCACACGCCACCATGTGCCCAGACCCAGACATGGCACCCTAGTGAGCCAGGCCGGACCCTACCACAGACTCGGTTAACTTCAGGAATGGCTACAGGACCTAGAACCCAGCTGTGGGCTGAAGGGCTGCTTTGCTTGTCCCCTCAAATTGACTCTGCGCTTCAGTGGCTCCAGTGGTGAGAAATAGACCTCCAAAAAGGAAGAATCAAGGTCCACAGCCCAGCAGGCCCAGGCTAGCCCAGGCCCACCTCCCTGGCTATGGGTGTGCCAGCTGCCAACAAGCAGGGGAGCAAAGGAAGAGGGAGGGGCTTGCTCCTGCCAGAGCCTACCTGGATCCTCTGACCTGAGTTCAGTTCATTAAGATCCCTGTTCTCACTTGACTAACAAATGACAAACCCAGACCCGAGATCCTGACCCACTGGGAAGGGGGATGGAGAGGAGGTGGAAGGCGGCAAGCAGAGAGGAGCCTCAACAGCCTCCCTCCTTCCTCTTTCTCCTGTTAACTCTCCAGGTTCAAGAGTCAAGCCCAGAGCCTGACATCACCCTGCCTCCACCCCCAGGGAGGAATCTTTCTCAGTATGTGTGTGCATGCGTGTGTACATGCACGTGTGTCTTTACGGTAGGAAGGTTCCCACCATACCTTATCTCTGACTTCCCCTGAACTTCTCTGGCCCAGTGGACAAGCCCTTGCTGGGCTGGGAACAGCTGAAAGCCAAAAGCAACCTGAACCGCTGGGGCCAGAACTCCCACGAGGCCAGACCTAGAGTACTTGGGAGAGGAGACTAGGCCAGGCCCAGGGGCTGCTTGGATCCACACCAGCCAGGGGTGTGCCCACAGCCCAGCAGCTTCTCTCTGAAGTGCTGGGATCCCCCTCACCTCTCTCCCATCTGGGGAAGCTCCTTAGGCACCTTTGAGAATAGAAGGACTACTTTCTCCCTCTGCCTTCAGCTCCCAGTTTGGGGGAGTAGGGGAGTTTTGTTTGTTGTTGCTGTTGCCACCACCGCCACTGCTTTCAGAAAAGTGATTTTTCAGTGGCTCTTGCTTACCCAAAACTTTTGTCAGGAGTCCTAGAACCTTAACTTCTCTCAGCCTCAGCCTCCTCATCTGTAAAGTGGGACTAACAGCAAAGATGGGGGTAATATGTGTTAAAAGCTGCCTTAGACCCAAGTGCCCTTCAATACATGAATAGATTAATACATTGTGGTGTATGAATACTACCGAATATTACTTGGTGGTAGAAAAGATGGAGATCTTATACATTTTTTAATAATCTGCATGTAACTAGAGATCATTCTCCTAAGTGAAGTATCACCAGAATGGAAAAACAACCACATGTACTCTGTACCAAACTGGAGCTAGTAGATCAGCACCTTAATGCTCTCGTGTGAGACTAATGCAATGAAGTTCAAGTTGGGGGTGGAGGGAAGGGATATGTAAATTCCCACCTAACAGGTACACCATGAGTACATTGCACAGTTCCTGGGTGAAGGACACGACTATAACTTGGACTTTAACATACAAAAGCAGATATGAAACAACAATAGCAAAGCAAATATGTAACCAAATCGTACATACCCCCATAATAATCTGAAATTTAAAAAAGATAATAACAATTAAATGAGCTATTAAAAAATAAAAATAGGCTCAGCGCCGGTGGCTCAGGTGTCTAAAGCACCAGCCATATACACTGAAGGTGGCGGGTTCAAATCCAGCCAGGGTCCACCAAACAACAATGATGGCTGCAACCAAAAAATGGCCAGGCGTTGTGTCGGGCACCTGTGGTCCCAGCTGCTTGGGAGGTGGAGGCAGGAGACTCGCTTGAGCCCAGGAGTTGGAGGTTGCTGTGAGCTGTGAGGCAACGGCACTCTACCCAGGGGGACAGCTTGAGGCTCTGTCTCAAAAAAAATAAAATAAAAATAAAAGCTGCTTTAGTCCACTCAGACTGCTATTTTAAAAGTGTCATAATCTGTGTAGATTATTATAAACAACAGAACTATATTTCTCAAGGTTCTGAAGACTAGGAAGTCCAATATTCAGTGTCCAGCAAGGGACAACTTTCTGTCTCATGGATCGTATCTTCTCTCTGTGCTCACACACAGCGGGGGGAGGGCACTATTGGGGCCTCTTTTATTAGGGTACTAATCCCACTCACAAGGACACTGCCCTCATGGCCTAATCACCTCCCAAAGTGCCTGCCTCTTCATACAACCACATTGGTGGTTAGGTTTCAGCATATGGGTTTGGGGAAGTCACAACCATTCAAACCAGAAGTCACAACCATTCAAACCAAAGCAAAAGCCGAGTGCAGAACCCGACTAGGGCAGGACAGCTGGCACTCAGCAGTAACTCATGTCTTTCTCTTCCTCCCCCATGCCTTGTTCTTAGCACTGGGTTTAACCTCCCTAACTGGGGGCTAGAAGAGCAGGGCCAACTGGCTGCTGGCCTGTGAAAGCCCTGTTGCTGCTGCTGGACTGACATCCCACAGCTAGGTCTATGAATGGGACACCCCGGACCAGAAAGGGTTCTAGAACAGTAAGTTTCAAAAGCCAGAGTAGGCTCAGCGCTTGTAGCTCAGAGGCTAGGGTGCTCCATACACTGGAGCTGGTGAGTTCAAACCCAGCCCAGGCCTGCCAAACAACAATGACAACTACAACCAAAAAAAAAAAAATAGCCGGGTGTTGTGGTGGGTGCCTGTAATCCCAACTACTTGGGAGGCTGAGGCAAGAGAATCGTTTAAGCCCAAGAGTTTGAGGTTGCTGTGACCTGTGAAGCCACAACACTCTCCTAAGGTTGACATAGTGAGACTCTGTCTCAAAAAAAAAAAAAATCAAAAGCCAGAGTATTCTACCCTAGCCTCCCAGCGACTGAGTACCGCTCTCCAGTACTTACAGAGGTGCTGCACTTGTAGGAATGGGGTATGACTCATCACCCCCAGGGGGTGGATAATGGGCCATAGGGAGTGCTGTAGGGAGAGACAGTCGGAGTGGAAGAGCTCTACAGAGGTGAGTCCAGAGAGGGTGTGGGCTGGTAGGTGGTGCTGACTTCTCTGTCATTGGAGGTACAAGGTCAAGAGGATTTAGGGACCCGAGGAGGGAACAGAGTAATGACTTTCCATCATCCCTAATCTGAGTCTGCTGAGAGGAGTGATTTGAGGCCTTTTCTCTTAAATCTCTCTTTGGCCCATGACTAATGCCTAAGACTTCTCCATTACAGATTCATCACTTTTGGTTAAAGCATTGCCTCCTGCAAAATGCCAGGCTCCCTGGTCCATCATGCAGCTTCATCAGAGCCCTGTGAAGGTTCTGATGGAGAAACGTAGGGAGAATGAAGGCAGGGGACACCTTGGGGTGGGGCTGGGGGAGGGCATGTAAAGGGAAGGTGGGAAAGATGAAGGAGCCAGGCTTACTTGCTACTGGTGTGGGAGTCTCAGCTCCTGGCTTTAGAACACAAGGCCCAGTGACACTCGTGGACCAAGAGAGTAGAATTAGACCTTGGTACAAGAGGATTTTAGCCTTAATCACACTCCCAGGGCTCCTGGGAGGATGGAAGGTGCAGCAGGCCACCTTCTAGTGGCACATAGCTGTGTTCTGATAGACCAAAACTGAGAAGCTGGGTGTTCTGGTTCCCAAGAGGTTGAGTTTAAATACTTGGGCCTCTACTCCATCTCCCCCAGGAAAGGCTATGGCAGCCACCCATAACCCCATTATAAATAATTCATACAATAGCAGAAAAAGGAGAACTGACAACAACAATAACAGTTACACGATTGCCTGAGCACCGGCATTATCTCCAAGGATTATAACCATTTTTAAAAGTAGGTATTGGCTTTAGTTTACAAATGGCACAGTCTGGATTTGAACGAGGGTGACTTAGTGTGGAAAGCCTATTGGATATTCCAGTGTAGCATCCCTAAGGAGCCGTCACCAAAGCCCCAGATCTCAGAGCACCCAACCATAAGGCCCCACAGGTATCAGGAAGCATCCCTTATTCTTTATTCATTCATACATCCCACAGGTCTTAGGTGGATTCTACTAAGAGCCCATTGCTGTTCCAGGCTGGGCTGAACTTGGAAATAGTTACTAAAAGGACTAAAATCCAAGCTCCTGCCTGTCCTGGGGAAATTTTCCATTTAACAGGAACATAATGTGTGCTATAGGGGAAGAGGGAGAAGCTCTTTGGGCGACATGTAAAATACGTACTATGGACTTGGACAGATAGGTGCACACCCATGTTCATAGTTGCATTATTCACAATAACCAAAACAATTTATGTGCTATGTTATGAATGTATATGTCCTCCAAAATTCTTTTATTTATTTTTTTGGAAAGGAGTCTTACTCTGTTACCTTGGCCAGAGTGCAATGGCATCATCATAGCTTACTGAACCTCAACCTTTTGGGCTCAAGTGAATCTCCTGCTTCAGTCTCCCTAGTAGCTGGGACTATGGGCATGTACCACCACATCTAGCTGATTTTTCTATTATTTGTAGACATGGAATCTTGCTCTTGCTCAGGCTGCTCTCAAACTCTTGATCTCAAGCAATCCTCCCACCTGAGCCTCACAGAGTGATTAGAGGCATGAGCCCAAAAATTATGTTGAACCTAACTAACCCCTAAGGTGATGGTACATAGTATTAAGTGGGGCCTTTGAGAGGTGGGTAAGCCATGAGGATAGAGTCTCCATGAATGTGATTAGTGCCCTTACAAAAGAGTCCTGCAGGAGCTTGTTAGCCCCTTTTTATCCTTTGGCCATGTGAGGACACATAGAAGTTACCATCAATGAGGAACAGGCTCTCGCCAGACACCAAATTGACTGATACCTTGATCTTGGACTTTCCAGCCTCCAGACAGTGAACAATAAATTTCTATTGCTTGTAAGTTACCTAGTCTAAGATATTTTGTTATGGCAGTCCAAATGGACTCAAAACACTGAGTGTCCATCCGTAGGTGAATGGATAAACAAAATGTGATATATACCTGCAATAAGATACTATTCAACCTTATAAAGGAATGAGATTCTGACATATACTACAACATGGGTAAACCTTAAAGACATGGTAAGTGAGACATGCCAAACACAAAAGAAAATACTGTATGATAGAATACTTTTATATGAGGGGCCCTGAGTGGTCAAATTCATTAGAGAGAGACTGGGAGGAGGGGAAAATGCCATGTTAGTGTGTTTCGTGGGTATAGAGTTTTAGTTTGGGAAGATGAAAAAGTTCTGGAGATGGGTGGAGGTGCTGCTTGCTCAGTACTTAATGTCATTGAACTGAATGCCTAAAAATGATCAAACTGATGCTGTAGTTCCATGTTCCTGCCAAAATTCATGTTGAAATTTGATTCCCAGCATGGCAGCATTGGGAAGTGGGTGTTAGTCAGAAGTGTTTGGATTATGGGGTGCCACCCTCATGATGGATTAATGCCATGTAGAGGGAGCAAGTAAGTTCTTGCCCTCATGAAAATGGATTAGTATGAGACGAGCAGGTTGTCGTAAGCAAGCCCAGCCTCTCCTGCAGGTCTCTGCACATGCTCAGTTTCCCTTCTGCCTTCCGCCATGAGTTGAAGTAGCCCAAGACCTTCACCAGATGGACTGCCTGGTCTTGTACTTTCCAGCCACCAGAGTTATGAGCCACTTAAATCTCTTTTCCTACCCAGTCTCAGGTATTCTATTTAGCAGCAGAAAATGGACTAGGACTAACAATGATAATTGTTATATATATTTCACCACAACGAAAAACTATGGAGCTTGGGGTCCTGAGAGGCTCAGTGAGGGAGGCTGTGGATCCTGCTTCCAAAGACAGAGCCTACTCACCCTTCTCCATGTCGACCTGTACTCTGAGCCCCAGGGCCTGCAGGGGTGGCTGAGCCCCAGGCCATGCGTTCATGGGGGAAAAGGTACTGGTAGGGCTTAAGGAAAGAGACTCCAGGACAAGCACTTGCTGGATGAGAGGATCCAACATCCCAGCAGGCCTGCTTAGGACCAAACACAGCCAAAGGGGGCTATAGGAACCTTCCTGGAGCAATGGCTGAATGGAGCCTGGGTTGACAGGTGCTCAAGGGCACAGCAGGGGCAATAAGAAGAGGAGTGGAAATCCTGCTGGGGGCAGTGATCCTGTAAGGATCCCCTCATTATGAAGGATCTTCATTGTCTGAAGGGGAATCCTGTGCACATGGCAGCCCCGGGAATGCTATGGAGGAAGAGCTGAGAGCCGGACTCTTTTTGTACTAGTACAGCAGGATATTTGGTTCCCACTGCCCCTGGAAGGAGTAGCCTATTCTCTTAAGGAAGAACTTTCTAGTATAACTAGATAGAGTTGTATTACCTGGGAAGGTAGTGATTCTCCCAACTCACAGGTATTCTGAGAGAGGCTGTTCCCTGCAGATTCACCGACACCTGCATACTGGGCTGTTTGGTTAGGAAAGTGGGCAGAAGATCCCCAGAAGAGGCCACTAATCCTTGCAGGGAGGCCATCTGGCCCAGGGCACTAGCTAACCCCAAACTCCCATTCTGGAGTTTCTTTTCATCCTGGTGCTAGAGCCATTCCTTGATGTTCCCTAGCAACAGTGTCAATTGGGGACACAGTCTGGTTTTCTGTGCCTTTGCTCTAAATGCTAGGAGGGTGGGAGACTAGTAGGAGGATAGGTGCAGGAAAAGGGGACATGTTATCTTCTCAAAGGACTAATTTAGGGCTCGGCTCCCATAGCTCAGTGGTTAGGGCACTGGCCACATACACCAGGACTGGAGGGTTTGAACCCCGACTGGGCCTACTAAACAACAATGACAACTCCCCCCCCAAAAAAAATAGCCATGCATTGTGGTGGGTGCCTACGGTTCCATCTATTTGGGAGGCTGAGGGAAGAGAATCACTTAAGTCCAAGACTTTGAGGTTGCTGTGAGCTATGATGCCACAGCACTCTACCAAGAGTGACATAGTAAGACTCTGTCTCAAAAAAAAAAAAAAAAGTTTTGGAGAAGACACAGATAGCCCAAAAGCTTGAATGGATCCTCCATGCTGAGATTTCAGATGGGATTAGCAGGTTGTGTGAAGGTAACTTTTGGTTGAGCAGGAATTTTCTGATACTTTTTCACCCCATCTCTGCCCATCCCACCTGGGAACTCGTGTGACCTACAGAATGGTGGCTGTAACTGCCAGTCAGCACTCCCCAGGAAGGAAAGTCTGTGTACAAGGCAGGGGGGTCCAGGTGTGCTGCATATCAGAACCACCGCAAAGGCGCATTAAAAATACCTCTCACAATCCCTTCTCTCTGAGGTTCATCTCAGATAAAAACACAGGCTCCTATAGCAAATGAGAAGACCCAGGAAAAAAGCTGGGGAGTCCCCATCCCTGGAGCTGTTGCGTCATAGGGATAAGGAGGAGTGGTGGTGACAGGTCCACACCTGCCTGGGTTCATGAGCGTCAGGCCCATACTCAGCACACAATAGCTGTGGAGGACATACTTTGTGCACCAGCAAGCAGGCTCTGATGACTTACCCAGCTGTCCAAAAATGGCCCTCGAAGTCACCACTCCATGATCCAGCAGATGACTATACACCAGCCAATCTCCAGAGACAACCTCCTCGGGGACTCAGCCACACTCCAAAGGCCTTTCCCCAGGCTCTGCCAGAACCTCCTCCCTGCCTTATTTTCTGTGCTCCTGGACATCTACACCACTCTGGACAGCTGAGGCTGGGACCCCCCCAGACCAATAAGCATTTGGAGAACCCTGCAGTGGCTGTTTTCTCCTGGGGATAGGTAGAAACAAGCAAGAGCTCGAGTGAGCTGTCATGTCAGAGGACATGACGGCCTGCCTCCATTCACATGTCACCTGATCCCCAGGTCAAAGGTGGAGGTCAAAAGGGGTCCAAGGAATCGTTTTGACAGCTCAAGCTAGGGGACAAAACCAAGCTCCAGCAGGACTGTGTACTGGCTGCAGGTTCCCCACAGTGGGGGCTGCAGGGGGCTGGGGAAGAGCAGAAGCCCCCAGTCCCTGACCCCAGACCCTTTTCCCAGGGCAGAATTGGTTTAATCTGGTGGTCAGTATGCAAAGACACCCACCCCCGCCTGGCATTTAATTCTGACTGACTGCAGATTCTCAGTAATCATGATCTGATTAACAGAGGGCTCTTTCCTCTAGCTGGTCTTCTGCCTTCCTCTCTCCTCCAGTGTTCATGTGATGCTACTTATACAAGAATCCTAGTGTCTCTCAACTTGCTGAGTTCCTAGGCATGCCGTGCTCTGTTAGACTGCACACGTGAGACTTTGTGTTTGTCACCGTGACCCTCTTCCTCAACTCCCGGACAAGCCTCTCTTGGCTTACCTCCCGTGTGCCCAGTTCTATGTCAGCTTCTTTCGCTGGTTCTTCCTCCTCTCTCTGGCCTAAGACAGTGCTCAGGACTCCAGCTTTATTCCTTCCTTTTTTGCTTGCTCTGCTGTCTTTCAGGGAGCTCATCCCACCCATGGTTTTGCAGAATATTCCAACGACTCAAGCCCACCCACTCTCTGGAATTCTGGCACATGTGTCTGACAGCCCGCTCCAGCTGTCTATTTGTATGTTTCATAGAGACTCAAACTAACTGTGTCCAAACTGAAGTCCTGAGTGTTCCCTGAGTGAGCTCAAACATGCTCCACCCTTAGCCTTCCCAGTTCCTACAAACCAACCTTTCCTATGCTCGGAACCTCTGCCAGCCCCATTTCTCTCAAGTACAAGTTAATTCTTTCCCATGATCTGCACGGCCTTGGGGGACTTCACCCTGACCCAGTATCACTTCTGTGACCGTCTGGCCCCCGCAGCGGCACCATCCTCCTCGCTGTCCCTCACACACAGCAAGTGTGCTGTCTCTCCTTCCTGAAACGCACTTCCTCCAGATACTCGCCTGGCTCACCTCCTTCAGTCTTTTTCACCGAGGCCCGCACAGGCAGCCCTGTTCCTTGCCACAGCTTATCCCTCCCCTACCCCTTTCATTATTTCTTCTTACCTTCAAACACACTATATATTTTACTTATTTATTATGTTTCTTTTTCACTGTCCATCTCTCTCAACGTGAGGACTCAGACCTTTGACTAATTTTGCCCTTTGATGTGGCCCAACTTCCCAGAACAATGCCTGATGCTCAATACATTGACATAAGCCACCAAGTTCCCTCCAGGCCAGTATGAAGAGCTTCATGGGCTGGGTATCAAACACACTAAAATGTCACTACTGTATCCACATTAAATTTCCTGCTTAAAATTTTCTGTCTGTAGAATCTTGACACATTTCATTTCTAGTTGGCTTTGATGTCTCAATTATTGGGCATATTTGAGAAATATCAGAAGATGTGAGACCCTTGCTTACAATTTGATTTCAAATCTTTTAAAACTAATAAATTAACAAAGTTAAAGTATATGAATAAACTATGTATTAATTGTGATTTTTTTTATAATTTTCTTTTCATATTTTGGAGCCAGAATGTATTTTCAAGTTCTAAAACATTGTCACAGGTGCTCAGCCCTGTGACTCTGATGCCTATAGGAAAAACAGTCTGATAATGTCAGTGGTAGAGCTCAAGAGGGGTCCACACCCATTTGCTAAGGGGACAGTCATATACTCTATCGCCTGGGTTCTGGAGATGGCTTCAATCCTGAATGATCTCCTGGTATCTGTATACTCACCCTCCAATCTCCACGAGGCAGCATCCTCAGGCTCCCAGAGGCCACATGTCATGATTGACACTCTTCTTGTGTTCATTTCCATATGCATCTGTACAGTGAACCCTGATTTCTGAGGGAACGAGGTGACTCTGTACTCTGAGGAGTCACAAGAACCCCATCTGTCCTCTCTCCAAAGTCTGAGTCCTATTTTCTGTGTTGTTTCTGCAGCAGGATAGATCTTGTCTCCCTCATTACCTTCTGACATGGGATATGTCTATGGTGGACAGAGCACACAGAAAAGGGGGATGTAGCACCAGGGTAGGGCTCTCCAGAGTCACAGGCACAGAGCTTTTGTGTTGGTTGAGTCTCCTGACTGAATAGCTGAGTGTCCTCAGTGTTTGCTTGTCTCATGGAGTAAGAAAGTAAATGTCTTCCTGCCACCCTCACGATGTGTTCTCAGCACTCTCTGTGCCACCTGCACTCACACCAGGCCCTAGGAATGGGGGTGGCTCCCAGGCCAGGCCCCCATTGCTATGTGGGCTCTGAGCTTGCACCTACGGTTTCTGGACAACTCATACTCTGCAGCTGTCTTTGCACTCTTGGGGAGCCCTCTGTTTCCTGGCCCATTTCTTCTGCACCCTGAGAGTCACAGGGTTGTGGACAGCCACACCTCAGTAACCTCACAAGCACAATATCCCTAAACTGTGATGTTCCCTCTCTCGGGCATCCACAGTCCTGTCCTGCCTTCTGTCTGCTCCTTTTACCTTGGGGCTACACACCCACATGGTATATATAAAAGAAACATGAGCCTGGGAGGTGTTATAAATTCAATTTCCAATTCTGAATATGCCACTGACCATCTCAGTGACTTTGAGTTCATCATTTTGCATCTTTTGAGCTCTCTGACCCTCAGTTTTATATTAGTCAAATTGGGTTTATAATAATATTTTTATCTTGGCTGTTCTGTAACAAGTCATAGGAAGTACCTTGGATAGCGCCCTAAACCCTTATGTTTCCCTAGGCTCTGCCTTTCTGCCCTTTGTCTAATGTCTGCCAGTGCTGTTTTTGAGGGGGGGTGGCTTTTGGCTTTAGTCTTAATTTGCTCCATCTTCCAACTTGGGCTCACTTATGTTGGCCACAACCAACACACTGGTGCCCTGTGTCCTCTCCTTCACCAGCCCTGCTCAGCGTTCTGCTTAGCTCCTTAGTGGGACACCGTGGATGCCAAAGGCAGTGGGTGACTGGCTCCTAGACCCAGGCTCTCTGTGACCCTACCCAGGCTTGCTTCCAAAATCTTCCACAGTTCCCTCTCCCCTCGCTCTCACTAGCCCACCTTCTGTGGTCATGGAGAGAAGTGAGAGGCTGGGTCTTTCCATACAGTCTGAATTGATACTGAGTCTTCCAAATGGTGAGTTTTAAATGTATGCCTCCTTAAGAGAAACAAGTTCCACATTATGTTTGTGGACTGACATACCAGGTCTGCATTCTTGCAACACTCAGACAGCCTCTCAGATTCCCGCAGCACCTGGCAATTTCCTGTCTCCCCACCAGCCTCATCTGGGCACAAATGCCTGCAAGGAACCTTCTTCACCAGGAGCTTGAGCAACAGCTTTGACATCTGACTCATGGGCACCAGATTTATTTTCAGACATGACTGTAATGCTGCTTAGCTGTGTATTTGGTTCTAATGTTACTGTATATTTCTGCCCCTGCACCCCTTGTCCTGACCACAAAGGCTGACTGAAGAGGAGAAGCCCATCTTTGAAGCTGCTCCTTCTTCAGCTGGCTTGAGATGTGGGTGGCCTTGGCACCATGCAGAGAGGTGGATGGGATCAGCAGTTCTCTGGCTTTTGGAATCCATGAACTCCTGTGACAGACATGGGCCTCCACTCTCTCCTGCTGCTACAGCTTCCACAGTGGAAACCCTTCCCAGAGGCAAGTTATTGCCAGCCCGGCTGCCAGTGTCATCACAAGGTGAAGAATGTCTGGTTTTACTCCTCTGTTGGTGCCAGAAACAAGAGTATATACCCCAAGCCATAAGATTTGAGATCAGCTCACAGGATCCTTCCTAGCAAAGAGGGTCTTGGGGGCTGCAGGCTCTGGATCCACCTC
Organism: Galagoides demidoff; assembly: GCA_963574575.1. Classification (NCBI taxonomy): domain Eukaryota; kingdom Metazoa; phylum Chordata; class Mammalia; order Primates; family Galagidae; genus Galagoides; species Galagoides demidoff. Next base: position 58,842 of record CAUYQV010196249.1, on the reverse strand, counting down.
TTCTCTACATGCCTTCCCCCCCACCCCTATTTTCTGTAAATGAATCAAATTAAATGGAACAACTTGAAAGGGAAAAGAAGTTGCAAAAAGATGATTTGTGCAGAAATGCAAAGAAACCATTCCCCTATTCTGCTTTAGGGCTGAGGATAAAAGAGTTCTTTGTTCCTTAAATTCAGTAACTCTCAGGCATTTTAGGGCCCCATCTGGTGAATATACCGAAGAGGCTCTGTCAGGGTCCCCTACACCAAATGAGATGGCTGTTCTCAGAGCCCACAACAGCCATCCCTGCTTTCCACACCACAGAAACTTCTCAGTTCCTCTGGGACAATTGAATGCCAGTATTTCCCAAGATTCTTTCCTGCCAAATAATTCTTATTCCAGGGGAAATGGGAGTATAACATAAAGGCTTTATTTGTTTACAGAGTGTGTGAGTGACGGTACACCTGTGTAAGGTCTGTGCCTTCCTTTTCACGTCTAACCACTCATCCTGGGTCTTCCTACAGGAGGGACACTCTGAGCCAGGCCAGGAGGAGAAGGAGGACATCCTCTGATACCCAAGGGACAGAGCACAAAAAAAGCCAGTTTTCTGTCAGTTGGCGGAGAAGGCACATTTTAACAAGAGGGGGTCTCTCTCAGATTCCGTGAGGAGCCACCACTCCTGCTTTGCTGACAGACCCAACACTGAGTCAATGTCAAGCCCAGACTTTGCCCGGAAGGTATGAACATTGGACCAAGAGAGAAGAGAGGTGAAGGAGAAATTGAGGTGGGTACTGAGGCCAGACCAGTGGGTATCGCTGCTTCCAAGGCAGCTGGGGAGGAGGTATTCCATTTACTGAGCTGTGCTCGTCCCATTTCAGTTTGAACAGATGGAAATATAGTTCAATGTTTCAACATCATTTGCCTTTCTCGTGCTAAAATATTGATGGACGCTGCCCGGTCTGATGCCCCACAGTTCCGAGCAGTAACTGGAGCATGATGTGTACTGAAGTGAGACACGGCAAAGCCTTTAACGAGTGTTTAAAATTCCTGGAATAATGCTCAACACAGGCTCGACTCATTCCGCTCCTGAAAACCTCCCCCCTGGGCTGCCTCCTAATCGCGGGAAGAGCAGTGAGCACAGCCCAGCCCCCCTGCTGGTGGCAATTAGTGAGGCAGCTGCTCGTCTTCAGGACAGGGAACAAAGCAGGAGGTGCCCGCATCTGCCGGCCTGGGCTGAGCCAGGCGGGCGGACATGCTGGGGCTGGGCTGGGGGGTGCTGGCTCTGCCACCTGCAGGGGCCTGTCCTGGGCACTCAGACCCCAGAGAGAGGGAGCTCTGGGAAGGGAGCTCAAGAAAGGTGAGGTGAAGGAAGGACAAGGAATGGGAGAGGAGAGTGAAGAGAAGAGAGGAGATGAAGAGGGTGGAGACTTAGAAGACGAAAGGAGAGAGGAGGGAAGGGAAGGAAGAGAGAAAAAGGCCAGAGCAGCAAATCAGCCCGAGAGGCTGATTCCACTGGTGGCTCTAGAAAAGGGGAAAACACCCCTGGCCAGTGACATCTCAGCCCTAAGACACCTCTCTGCAAGCTGCAGCCATGACAAAGGCCTCCAGCCTGAGGACTGAAGGGAAAACCTGCAATGTGGACCTGGGATGACCCTTCCAAGATTCGGAACAATCCAGGCTGCCCTGGCAAGGATCTCCTGGGTCTCAGGACCCCACCTGGAGATCAGGCTGTCTAATCAGGTGGAGAGCCGGCCATGTTGAATTTCTCACATACTTGAAGCTTCTGAGGTTTAGATTCATGATTTTGAAAAACTTTGTAGATTTTGTAAGATTGTTCAGAAAAAATCTTTCCAAGAGGCCCACCTGAATGAGATCACAGGGAGACTATGTTTGCTTTGTTCAAGAGTGATCCCCTTAAAGCACCCATGTGAGAGAAAATGTGGAAAGCTGTGGAGTGTCCTCACTGGAGGGAATTCTGGGCTAGTGGTTGTACAGAGCTTGTCAGTGTAACTTGGAGTCTGTGCCGGAAAACATATGTATTATTATTTGTAGATCATCGTAGGTTGAATAATGTTTGCTATTGGAGAGCCAGAATAGGAAATCTACAATAAGCAAGAAAGCAAGGTCTGACAAACTCATGAATTATGTTCTACCTTTGCCTTCCGCGAAATAAAACTCAATGAAGTCATGTAAATGTAATGATCTATTTTCTGAAACAAAAATCCAAGATGGGACATGTGATCTGACACATAGGAAGCCATTTATAGGAACAAACAGGATGGAGTATAAAATTAATTAAAGGGGACGGGACAGGACAATTTAGGACTTAACAGCTATTGTGAAGACAGAGCGACTGGGATAGATGAGGGGCTCCAGAGACACACCTGGGGTTGTTCTGTTGGGCAAATCTCAATAGAGGAGGAACTGCAGCTCAGTGCTGCAGGCTCCAGGGACATTGGCAGCAACCTCGTCTTGTTCTGCATCCATAAGTCAGGCCAGCTAAGAGGAGAATACCTTGCCTAGTGGCACAACAGTACCCCTGCCCACACACATGGGCTATGGCCCCATTCCTCACCCCTGTGATGCTCCAGCTGCTGGCCTGGGTCCAGCCTTGCTCACAGGTCTGCCCATCACCCAACCCAGGTTCTACACGGGCTGCTTCTGGAACCAGCATGACTGCTCCGGGCTGTGGGTCTGGCTCTGGTAAGGGGGCTCTGTCTGCCATTATTCTCCTAGGTTTCCTGCGACATCTGTCCATTGAGTGATAGGCATCTGTTTTCCACGGCCAGAGGTGGGGATGGGAAGGAGGAGCTGTGGGCATGATGACCAAGGTGCCAACCTGCCCATTCTGGCCACCTCCTCAGGAGTTAGTTACATGCAGGAGCCAAGGAGCCCCACCTGCAGGGAGTCCACCTGGGCGCTGCAGAAGGGCCAGGAGGCCAGCACCTATGAGAGGACAGACAGAATAGGAAATCCTGGGGTGGCCAGAGTGGAAGGAACAAGAGCCAAGGCCAAGGCCAGACAGCAGGGGAAATCACGGATTCTAAACTTTGTGAGACATTTTCAACCCCGCAACTAATCTGGCTGTCACAATCAGCACCAGGTATTATTACCACCAATTTGCAGAGGAAAAGGGGTAGAGCTCAGATTTGTGAAATGACATGACTGAGGTTACAAGGCCTGAGTTGCCCCCTGCACAGCGCCACCTTGAGGAATTGTGAATCCAGAGACACCCCGGTGCCTACAGATTACCTGGAGATCTTGTTACAATGCAAGTCAAAAAGCTGGGTATGGTGGCTAACACCTACAAACCCAGCTACTGGGGCAGGGGAGGTGGGAGGGGGCAGGTGAGCGTGAGCCCAGGAGGTGAGAACAGCCTGAACAACACAGAAACACCCCTGACTCTAAAAATCAAATTAAAAAGTAAAATGCAGGTCAAGTGGGACCTGAGACTCTACATTTCTAACAAGTTCCAGGTGAAGGCCATGCTGCTAGGTCCCCTCCCCAGCGCACACTGAGGAGCAAGGCCCGCGAGCAGTGTTTTCCATTCTTGCCTGTTTTGAAGAAACACCTTGAACACCTAGCAATTCAAATTCAATAAGAAATTAGGATTGTAGGCTGGGCACCCATAGATCAGTGGTTAGGGTGTCAGCTGCATGCTCCAGGGCTGGTGAGTTTGAATCCAGGCAGGGCCAGCTAAACCAAAAAAAAAAAAAAAAAAAAAAATAGCCGGGTATTGTGGCATACACCTGTAGTCCCAGCTACTAGGGAAGCTGAGGCAAGAGAATCGCTTGAGCCCAAGAGTTTGAGGTTGCTATGAGCTGTGACACCACAAGACTCTACTAAGGGTGACAATGTGAGACTCTGCCTTAAAAAAAAAAAAAAAGAAAAGAAAAAGAAACTAGGATTATAACTGCTTGACAAGAGCCCCTCAGGTACTTCTCATGATCAGGAGAATTTGGAAGCAGGAAATGCTGCCCCAGAATTGTGGCCACTGTGGGGAAGCATTAGTAGGGTCCCAGAGACTGGCCCTTCCTCGGGGGTCTCCTGGGGCCCTTTCTCCCGCAGTAAAATGCCTGCCTTGGTCTGACAGTGCTGCGGTGTTCAGCCATGGGCAGGCTTCTTCCCAATTCTCTGCCTCCACCTTCCCATCTGCAATATGGAAACCAATAGCCAAAAGTCAGGACATCTAAGGAAGGGGGCCCCTGCGCAGCCAGGGAGGAGGCAGTGTCATCCTGCAAGCAGGGGGGAGATGGATAAAAAGGAAAGGCAGCAGGAATGGGGAGAAAGGCAAGATTGTGCCGGGGTGCAGAACACCAAAGGCAGCATGATGGGCCTGTGGCAAGCATCAGACCCTGCCCTTACCCCTTGGCATTAGAAAAATGCACCCCACAGAAGAGAATAAAGGAACAGGGATGAGAGGGGGTTCTGAAGTGAAGTCTGCAATGCCCGTCCCTTCATTCTGCCACATCACGCAGCTGCAGAGATCATTGCTCAGGAGGTGTGGTGCGGTGCTGGCAGCCTGAGGGGGTGTCTGGGGACCCGGAGATGAGTGGTGGGAGGAAGGTGGAGCTGGGCCAGGAGTGGGGAGGGGCTCAGCTGCCCCCATGTCCACCCTGACGCTGGGCAGAGGGGCCCGTGGACAGGAGCAGACCCTCCCGGCTTCCTGATCACTCGCTCTACTCCAGTCCCAACCTCCATCACCCCACTTGAGAGCTGCCACCACCACACCTGGGTCCTCTCTGTAAGCAGTTACTGAGTATCTACTGTATACTGAGTGCTGAAAACACACATTTTCTCATTTATGTTCAAATAGCCCTGGCAAGACACGTGCTAGTGTACCCATTTTACAGATGAAAAAACAGACTTCGAAAGCTCAAGATTACATAGTTATCACAAGAGAGAACTGGGCTTGCCTTCCAGGCCTCCTGCTCTAATACCTCTCTGAACTCTGCCCGTAGGATGTCTCTGAAAAGGGTGTTCATATATAGGCTGCAGACCCAAATGGGCCAGGAATATATTCCTAAAATCAAATTAAGCATATACAAGGGTGGTGATTTTGCCTTGTGGCAAATGTACAGATGCCCAATTTACAGAGGGAGATGGACCTACAAAAATGACCGGGTCCAATTCTTGGTTCATTTGACAGGAATGAGTTTGCCTGCCACTGAAGTGTAGCACAAGGTGGTTTTGCTCTAATGCACAAGATACAGTGAGTTCTTTTCCTTGTTTTTCAGCATGAAATCCATTACCTCACCTTGTATCTGGGGTACACTCATTAATCAGAAATTCCCATGTAAAGCCAGCTCAGCCCACACGTCTATGTGGAGAAAATGGAAATGTTAATTTAATCCCAAGTTTTTCCTATTTTTACAAGAAGATAAGTGGATGTGAAGACGTGTGTCCAAATACTTAATGTTTAAATTCAATAAAGAAGCAGGGAGAGATAAGAGAGTTACTTGAAAGTTTTTTAAATATGTTGAAAATAGCATCAGGAGAGAACTTTTAGTACTAGGATCCAAATTGACCCCAAGCAAGCATGTTCTAGGTTTCAGTTCGAGGTGCTTCATTGCGACATCATCACCAAAACCACGCTCCTTCTGGGTTCCCCAGCCACGTGCCTCACACAAGCCGTCATTAGCAGTTCCTCAGGGTGCCCTCCTGTCATTCTCCTGCCCTTGCCTGTGTGGCACTTCCTCCTGGCAAACTCACAGGTCTCTTCCCTTATATCTGCCCCTAGAGGCTCCTCTTGTTGGCAAGGCTCCCCCTCGCTGCTCAGGCAACCCTCACTTCCCCTTTGCGAGGATTTCTGTGGCTCCAGTTTCTGTACCGCCCGTCTGGGTCACCTGTGGATTTCTCTAGGCATAATCAGTGGCAGGCTGGTCACACCTGGTTTCTTTGCATATGATGCTTATTCGTTTATTCATCTATTCGACACCATGTGCCAAGCTTTGATTTAGGTGCTGTGAGTAATACAAAGGTGCATTGAACACAGACTCCAACCCCAGTCTGTGAGGGGAAGTAACCATCCACCCCAATCACTGTAAGGCCAGGTAAAATGTGCCCTTGGGCTCTCTGGTGTCCAGGATGCCCTGACAAGGGTACCATGATCTGAACTGCAGTGTGCCTTCCCCCATGGCCCAAGCTGAGTTCTTCCTTCTGCTAATTAAGAATTTAGCCCCCCTTTGGTCCTCCTGCTTCTAGACAGGTTATATTGACTCAGGTATCTCTGAGTCCTTCTTCCCAGCTGAGGTTACTGTCCCCACCCTCTCTCTAAGCTGTTTTCCAGTGACTCAGGAGCACAGATGTTCCGGGGGTGGGGTCAGCCCAGACTCCTACCCCTGCGTGTTTGTAGTGTTATATAACACTTCAAATAACATGGAAAGCGACACAGCCCAAGTTCTCACAAAGGGACAAAAGGAGAGTCCTGACACAGGAGGAAGAGCTGAACAGCTTCAGGAGGCAAGTCCTGTTGGGCAGTGACCAGCCTTCTCTGGTGAGACAAGGGCATGGGGCATATGTCACCATTCTATTTGTGTCTGGTGGGAAAGGGAGCTCACAGGATCACTCAAAGGACCCATAGCCCTTCAGACACACTATCAGGGCTCCAGTTTTCCTTCCTAGAAGAGGAAAGAGAGGAAAGCTGTGACAGATTTCTTCCCGGACCTCAAGGTGACTATAGGATGAGTTAGAGAACTAATTGGCATCCTACATCTCAGGCCCTCAATTTCCCAACTGTGACATGGGGATGAAAGTCCTGATCACCCAGGATGCCATGAGGAGGAAGAGAAATAAGGTGGTGTCAGAACCCGGGGCACTGCCCGTGCCTAGGAAGCAGAGTAAATGTTCACTTCCATCCTTCAAGGCTGTCTCTTCATGTAAAGTTTTAAAATCTTAGACACTAACCTGTGGCTTTATCGTAGAGATGGTTCCCTCCCAACCCCTGCAGGACATCCAGGGGAAGGTGAGGGGTCACCTGGCTGTCCCATGGGACTGATCTGGATTCAGATGCTCCCCTCAGTCTGGAGAAAGGGTCAATTCTGACACCAGGGGGAGAGTTTGACTTTGGGAGAGAACTGAGCACTGACTCCAACCACAAAGTCAGGTTAGCAGTATAGTCATCGATCTAATCTCTGCTGAGTTACAGACTTTCTCAAAAGGCACGATTTTTTTTCAACCTTGAACCTTCTTGAGCCAAGCCCCTTCTTTCCACTGAAGGTGGAGGGTACATCCTTTCCTGGGCATGGGGGGGAAAAGCAGCACCAGCAAGACTTGAGGGGGGAGCTCAAAGGAAAGGAAGGGGAGAGGTAGCTTCTCCCAGGCTGAACGCCCCAGGAAGAACCTGGCTGTCATCATCACCCTAGCTTCAAATGCTTACAGATTCCCTTGCCTCCTGTCGTAGGTGGCTGCCAGTCGCAGCTCTTCTTTTTCATCCAGGATCAGGATAGAATTGTTCTAAACAAGCTTGGTGGGAAATAACAGGGTTTATAAGGTGGGGAGAGCCATCTGAAAATTCCAACAGCCAAGTACACTCAGCTCAGATGACTTTTCCTTCTACAGCCAAAATACAGTCACTGGCAGGGTTGGGTGGCCCCTTGTGTGGGGTCCAGGAGGTCCTCCCCTTTACCTTAATCTTTCGCTGGGATTCACAAATGGATGAATGGAAAAACCAAATGTGATCTGTCCATATAATGGGCTATTCTTCAGCCATCAAAAGGGATGGAGCATGATGTGGTCTATAAGTGGATGGACCTTGAAAACATTATTTAAGTGAGAGAAGCCAGACACAAAAGGCCACGTATAATATGACTCTATTTACATGAAACATCCAGAATGAGTAAGCCTGTGAAGACAGAAAACAGATTAGTAGGTGCCAGGGGCTGGGGAAAGAGGGAAGGGTCCATGGGAATGACTGTAGTGGATACAGGCTCTCCTTCTGGGATCATGAAAATGTTTTGGAACTAAAGAGTGATGACAATCGCTCGACATTGTAAATGATATACTGGATGCCACTGAGTTTTACAGTGTAAAATGGCTCAATTGGTGAATTTTGCAATGTGTATTTTACTGAAATTAAAATAAAACCTTTCTAAGCCTTGAGTGTTTCCCCTCCATTTCCATCCTTCTAACTTGTCCCCCATTGAAAAGGAAGAATTCTAGAGCTCGCTCAAGTGTAAAAGGACACTTATATTTCTGTTATCATTTAGGAGGTAGTGTCCATGGCTAAAGTTTACTAAGGATGGTCCCAAAGGGCCTTGATGGAGAAAGTAAGTGTTACCCTCAGAACTAACATCCCTGGACAAAGAATAAGGGGAAGAAAGATCCAGACTCATTCCAGGGCTTCACTGCAACTGACCTCCCTGCCCAGCCCACTCTCTTTTTGCCAGCACTGAGCTCCCCAATTGTCCTCCCCGGAGAGGATGTTTATCTTCCATGTCTCCTGATACTCTGGCTCCCAGGGCAGAAGGGCAGACAGGATGAAGCCGATGTGGGGTTTGAGAACTGTTTGGAGGTTCATCCTGTGAGGCACACTCACAAGGCAGGCACTCAGCAGTTCTGAACATAACCCAGCTCCCTCCATGTGGACCAAGGCAGTAGTCCTGAGCTGGCGATAAGCACAGATGACCAAGGAAGTCCAGGGAAGCTCCCATAATCTCCTCCTTTCTTGGAAATGACCTGGAAATTCACAAGATGCCGTTCAGTTTGTTATGGACTTAATTTGGTGTGGGAGTCAGTCTGCCCTACTCACCATGAAATGTCCACTGGAAAGTCACCCTGAACTTGGATCTGTCTGAGAGGAGAAAGGATGTTTGAGGCAGGACCTGGGCCTGAACAACTCTTCCAACTGTTTGGATGGCAGGAAGATATCCAGAAAGGTTTTCCCAGACGGTGATGATTCCTTCTCTCACCCTTAGTGCCAGGACTTATCTGCCTTACCCGGCTTACATTAAAGTCAAGACCCCATCCCCTGAGGCTCTCCAGGATACCACCAGCTTTGCTGGGCTGGCTCTGTGACCCTGCCCACAGCCAATTTGACCTATTCTTCCTATGGACTTGACCCTTCATCATTTACCCAGTTACACTACTTAAATTCCCACTGTCTTTACCATGAACTTCTTTATGTTCAGATAATACAGACTGAACCAAATGGACCATAATTCCTTTAACAAAACCTTTGGGAATTCAGAAGTTTAGAGATTTCAGAAAGATATATATAATCATAGATATATTACGTATTACACAATACCATCCTAATGGGTCTGGAGCAGTACCTGTAATCAAACCCAGTATTTCTGCAGTGACACATCTGCTATCCATGCCAAGTAGGATAAATAAAGTCTATAAATAGCTTCCATACAGTTTAGATCAGGTTTTGCTGCCAAATAGTTTTGGCAGCAAACATACCAAACAAAAACCAAAGCCTTCTGAATTTTGAATTTACAGAGAAGAGTGAGGATCAGTATTTGTGCTGCATAAAAGAGTACCAGGCTCGCAAACTGTAGTGGAGAAAAGAAAAAGCGGCTGTGATGGCTCCTCCTGTTGCTCCCCCGCCCCCCGCATGCACACCTCCCCTCTTCAGACGGCCTGGCATTGGAACCCAGCCTCCTTTAGTCACTCCATAGAGCTATGGTCCACCTGACTACTACGTACGTAAAACCAGAGACTTAGCCATCTTGAGTCTTATTCTCCTTACCTGCTTAACGATAATGGGGAAAGAAGGGATTCCAAAGTTCCCTTTTATTTATGACATTTTATGATCCTCTTCAATATATTAGCCAAAACTGAAATGGTGGCACTGTCTTCACCATCACTCCATGGAGCACCCTCAAGTGCCTTTGGACATGCTCTTCCCAGGCCCTGACTGTCCTTCACCAGCCTGGAAAACTCATACTTAGCAATTGAGATCCTCTTTAAGCTGTCCTGTGGGCCCCGCTCTGTTCATACTTCCACATGGCCGCTTAAATTACAACTTGTGTGTTGCACTTTGCTGCTTGCACTGAACTCTGATCGCAGGGGCGGGGTCTGGGTTGCCACTCTCTACCCCCAGTGGGTAATACAGTGCCTGACAGTCAGCAGGCACTCAGTAGAGGGTTGTGGATAGAGTGACAGGGTGTTGGGTCAGAGCTTCTGCACAGGCTATCAACCTGGAGCCCCCCACGCTACATCTGTCAGAAACCCAGAGGCATCTGCAGGAGAGGAAGTAGATAGCGCAGGAGAAAGGAAGCCTTGCCATGAGACGCGTATTTGCAAGTCCTGGGGGAAGCTACAGAATCAAATAGTAAAGCAGGAGGCAGGAGCTAGAAAGCTGACCCCAAATCCTACAGGCCAGGGTGGAAGGTCCTACATACTGAAAACTGAGGACTTTGGTATAAGACAGGGCGTGGTCCATAGCAGAGCTCTGCAGGAGTAGAAGGAAGCTATCTGGTGCAAGAGGAGCTGCGAAACAACTAGTGGGAAAGACCCAGGCGGCACCGTGAGGCCACCCCCATGCAACCCGCCTGCACAGCCCAAACCCGAGGCGCTGAGGTCTCGGTTGCTACGCTACATCGCCGCGTGGTGGCAGCAAAAACCCGCCAATGGCCCCAGAGCACTACTGCCCCGGGTCTCCGACCTGTTTTTTGCTTTTCGCTTGGGTGCTCAGTCAGAGCAGGGGGTTGTCGGGTCCGGAACCTCGGGGTTGAAGGCTGAGCTCTCCGGTCAGGCTCTCAGGGTCCCCGGAAGAGGAAGAGAGGTCTTTCCCGGGTCTCCAGCTCAGGAAAGCTTCCCAACTGATGTCTGGAAACCTACCGAGGCACACTCCCCTCCGGTGCGGTCCCCCTATCCGCGCCCTTCTCCCTCCACCCCCGGAAACGGATCTATTCTGCTCCCTCCCAGCTCGCTCGCTATGCGGGGTCACGTCCTGGACGCTTCTGTGGGAACAGACCCACGGGCCGCCTCCTCCCTCCCCTGCACGCCTCTCCCGCTCTCCCCGCTCAACTAGGACCTGAGAGCCGGTCTGGAAGCCGAGGCTTCTCTCCGGTCGGGCTCCCTGATACCTGTCACCCACACGTCCACACATTCAGTGGACGCGTAAGGGCGCGGGGTCACAGCAAGGCATCTCACGCAGACACCCACTGACACAGGGCGCCCGGCCACACGAACACCCCAGGCTCGCGAGGAGCAGGTGTAAGAGGCCCAGAGGTGCAGGGGAAAGATCGCAGGACCAGAGGCTGAGAAACTTTGAGTTTGACTTCGACTCATTCTCTTTCTTTAGGTCTTTAAACTCTCATTTGTCCAACAGCGACATTGCCAAGCTGCCTGGAGGCTCCGTAGCAGACGCCTAGTCGGCGTGGAAGTGCTACTGCAGCCTAGAAAATCTTCCCGAATGTCCTAAAGGCTCGGACAGAAGGACAGAAGATTCTCCCTCTGGGCTCTTTTGGCCCCTGGAGCCCGCGGAGAGGAGGCCGCGCAGAGCCGTGGCGCTCTCCAGGGGAGCGAAGAGGCACGCGAAGTTCTTGAGTGCCTGGCTCCACCGGTGGCCCTCAGGAACACTTCCCGCAGACCGCATTCCCACTCGCCACTCAGGGTGCTGGCCTCTTCAGATCACACCACCTACTCCGGGAGTTCCTGCCAAGACTCATGACCTGAGACTCAAGCTTTTGGCATCCTCCTTGGCCCTAGAGTCCTCTCAGGAAAGATGTTGCCGCTCAGTGGAACTAAGACAGAAGTGGATGGGCACCGGAGGAGACCTGGGCATATTGAACTTCCATTCTGGGCAGGGCGGATGGGTTTTGGAAGGGGGGCATGAGTTTGTTTAGCGGAGTGTCCGGGCAGACCCCTCTGAAGCACACGTATGAGCATGTGAGTTGTGAGCTGTGTGTGAAATTGAAGGTCACCAAGCTTTTGGAGAAACTGGGGTGCGGGTGGGAACTAAGGCTAAGTCACAGGTCTGTGGAAACGGGACAAACATTGAGACAGGTCATCAGGAGCCCATAGGTCTCCAGTGGGTCATCAAGCCCTTGCCCTTCCTCATTGGAAATGTATTTAACCAGTTCTGTCCCTCAGCTCAAGCAGTCTTCTCTTCCTGCTGTCCTACCAGAATAGCCTCCCAAGGATCTTCCTGTCTACAGCCTCACTCTTTCCAACCTAAGTCCTTAAGCTGAGCTCTGGACATGCCTACTTAAGCTTTCATAAAGTCTTATTTGGCTGGGATCAAAGCGATGCCACTTATCTGAAATTGTAACAAACCCGCACTCCCCCTTCTCTCAGACTCAATTTCAGCTGCTTCTCGGTAGCCTGTGGTTCCCACCCTACACAGCTCAGGGGCTGGACTTACCCCACTGCTTCTGAACCGGCATCCACCTTTGCTCCTGCTGGCTGTCTTGCTTGGAATTCCCTTCATCCAAAAGGATTGTTCTTCCTGGGTCAATGCCATCTCTTCAGAGAATCTTTTCTGTTCCCATCACCAAAGTTATAGTAAATAGCAAAATTGCTACGCCTGGAAACACTGTGCAGTCAACTTCCTAGGGTTTGTTGTTAAGTGATGACCTTGACTGTCCCTCTCACTGAACTATGAGAGACTGGAGGGCAGGGCTAAATTCTGCTTGTCCCTCTTGCCTTGGTTCTTACAGAACTTAGTTGGTATTTTTGGACTAAGTTGGCTGCATCATCTGCACAGGCGCACCTCGAATTATACAAGGCTCCAGGCTCATCTGTAAGTAGGCATGTTACCTGCAAGAAGTAAATATTTCTCTTGCATGTCATGGACACTGCACACAACGTTGGAATGTATCCACACTTCACACTCACACACCACTGAGTCCCAGCCCACTGGGAAGTACTGTTGCTTCATCTCTAGGCTCAGCTACTCTGGCAGGGGAGTCTACTGAAATCCCCACTCATTCTCTGGGCTTCTAGGAACTCCTGCAGGTAGCGCCTTTCTGGGCACTTCTCTCCAGGTCTATCCGCTGAAGATGGCACGGTGCATGGGAGGCGTGTTCCTGCGAAGTGTGAGAGCAGGAGCCCTGAGAAATGGCGTGCCCCAACAAGCAGAGCCTGGGGCTCGGCTGCTCCCTACCTCAATCCCTTCTCTCTCTTTTGCTTGATCTTGCTCACCCAGCCTAGGATCTCAGAGAAGTATTTACCTGCTACAGGGAGCACAGGGCAGAGGAGACTGAAGGGGGCCACCGAATGCGCAGGTGTAGTAGGGTGAAGATAGAGGCTGGCTGTGTGACAATGGTCAAGTTATGGCCCTTTCTGAGCTTCATTTTCCTCTTCCTGTATAATCGGAGCCGCTAAGGTGGGGAAAGGCAGTGTTGGCCTGGCCAGGATTCCTTCCTTACTCGGCCTATGTGCCGTTATCTGCCCGTCCTCCGTCCTTCCTCCTAGTCTGGGACGAGCGAGGGGCAGGCAGGAGGCTGTGACGGCGACGCTGGTCGGGAGGTGTAGAGCCAGAGGCGCGCACGCCGGTAATTAGCAGCGCATTCAGTCATTAAGGGGCCTTGCTAAGAATTTCTGTTTAATAATGGTTGCAAATTAATTATGGTAAATATCTCAAAATCCAGCAACCTAAAGCCAGTGTCGGCCTGGACAGACTCCAGGCTGCCCCCAGGCAGAGGCCCTGCTGTCGCCTGGGGCGGCCGAGCACTGTGGGGACTCAGCGCTGGGGGAAAGGCGGCGCAGTGGGAGGACCAGAGCGTCAGGCCAGGAGAGGCCGGGGCTTCGGCCACAGCGCCTCCCAGCGGCCTGAAAGAAGAAAGACAGTCTGAGCCAGAGGAGGGGGGACAAAGGCCCTGGACCCAGAGCTCCGCGAAGTCCCGGAGACGCGACCTCCAGAGAGCAGTATCTGCATCCTAACAGATCCCGGTCCCGAGGACAGCCTTCCAGACCCATCGCCACCCTCCCCCTCTCTTCTGGACCCTGCGTGGTCCCCTCCGACCTTGTATTTGGCCTCCTGAACCACAGACACTCACTCGTCCTGCTTTCACCTTCAGGAATCTGAGACACATTCAGGAAACTCGCCCCTGGTCCTAGGCCCCATCTTTGCTAAGGAGAAAAGAACAGCCTGTCCTGTAGCTCTTCCAGTAGCACAGTCATTCCCATTCAGCCCCCAAGAGGGTCTCCTCCTGAACCCACCCTTAGCAGCCTGGTCAAGCTCGGGTTGGGTTGTAGGCACAGCTGGGGAGGTGCATACATGTGCATATGGCTTGCCTGTGCTTTCATTTCCTGCCAGTACATTCTGTAGATCTGCAGTGTCTTGAAGGGTCAGCCTCCTGCAGGTTAAGGCCCTTTCCTTTTCCCGAGTGTGTATAAGCTCATTAAGTCATGGGTTTATTTGTTAAAAGTGAGGAGTCATTTCTAGCAGTGGAGATATGCTTCTGTCCCAGGTCATTGTGGAGCTCATCCTTCTGCAGAAGGGGGTGGCTGCCAGGGCCCACTTTAGGAGGCATAGGGGTGTGCACAGGAGGGTGTGTGTGTGAATGGAGCCACATGGTGGGGTGCATCTCTGAGAGTGTGTAATGTGATGGGAGAAACTGCCAATAGATGGGGGAGAGGTAGCATGTAAAAGTGGATGCTTTCTTGGGTGAGCCTCTGCTGGGCAGAGGAAGCTGTCTGAACTCCTCAGCCCACAAGGGGAAGGGGCACTTCTGGGCCCCAAAATGTCTCTAGCACTTGCACACTTGGTTCACTATCCAAGTCCAGCTGACCACAAGGCAGTGTGCTCCTCTGGGTGCTTTCCCAGAGATTAAATTGTTCTATAGTGGCACCCTCTCCCCAGCCAAAGCCTGGGTACCTGCTCCCCATTTGCTTTCAAATCCTTCCTACTTCTGCCCCCCTTCCATCCTCTCTCTCTCTCCTCTCCTCACTTTTTTTCAACTCCTCTCTCCTTTCTTTCTCTTCTTTCTCCTTTTGCCTTTCTCCCCACTCTAATTTCTTTTCCTCTTTACTCTGTTTCTCTTCCAGCTCTGCAAACATCATATCCTGGACAGTTGTGGGTGGATTATAAAGTGGGGGACCCTATTCACCTGTTTACTCCCAAGAGTAGGCATATTTCTCTGAAGATGCTTATCTAGTTCTCTACCTGTCTTCTTTGAGAACCTGGTCTGCTCTGTGAGAGAGAGAGAGAGTGTGAGTGTGTGTGTGTGTGTGTGTGTGTGTAAGAGAGAGAAAGAGGGAGGGAGAGAGAGAGAGAGAGAAATGGAAGTGGGTGAGTTGGATAACAGTGGTCTCCAAGTCCCTAGAGTCAGGCTATGTGGTTTGGAGGTCAAGGTGCCTCTGAGTGGTACTTCTTTTGTCATTGAGTTGGCTTGAAGGTATGGATGTGTGTCTGAAGGTTTCCTCTGCATATCCTTTGCGTGTTTGTCCTGGTGAATGTCTAGGGGCTGGGTTTTCTGACTGGATTTATTGCTTACTTGCCCCCTCTCTTGGGTGTGAACTTTTGGTGAGCCCCAGCACACCATGTGTATGTGACAAGGTATGTACTCAATGCCTAGTTGTGTCAATGCTGTTTTACACAGATGTGTTTTTCTATTGTGTGAATCTGAGTGGCTCTGGAGCAAAGCGAGGTGCAGTTGTGGAGATGGGCATGTGTGTGTGTGAGCGCGACTGTGCAGGTTTGGAGAGCGTGCATCCTGGAGAGTGTGCCTGCAGGGGGGGAGGATGAAGGATTCTTGCCTTTCTGTGTGAGGACCGGTGTTGAATCTGTAAAGGGGAAATCAGAAAGGCAGGCCTTGTGCTGTGCAGAGAAACAGGTCTGTGGGTGCTGGGAAACTGCTCTGGGGGCAGGTGGGTGAGGGAAAGGGCTCCGCTGCGTTTCTGATGACATGGCTAGGGGGCGAGGTGTGCATATAACATGAGGGGGATTATTCATGTAGATGAATTGAATGTGTGTGTGTATGTGTGGGTGGGTGGTGTGTAGCCTCTGTCAGCCTGGCTGTGCCTGCCCCCTCCCACCAAGCCCCGCCTGGCACAGTGGAGCTCAATTGGCTGCTGCATGAATACACTCGAATGGAAAGTTGTGCTCAGCTGACCGAAGAAATTGGAGCCGGGCTAGTGCTGTTCCCCTCCTCCATGGCTCCCTCTCACCCTCCCTCGGAACAACACCGAACACCGGGCAGGGGAGGATCAGCTTAGCTGGGGCCGGAAAGGGCCCAGGCGGTGGGCAGCTGTGGGGGCCTGAGTACCTGGGGCCCAGTGTAGGGCAAGCAGGGTGTCTCAGCTCCAGTGCTTGGGGGTAGAGAGGATAGGAGGAGGGCCTAGGAAAGCCCCTGAGGCACCAGCAGTGCTCCAGGTGACAGCCACACAAAGGCCTAGGCTGGGACCAAAAGGGCCACAGAGACAGAGGAAACAGGGAGAGGGAGAAGGGATGTCCCCTACTCGAGGAGGCTGAATACTCCCAAGGAGCCACAGGCCTAGGATTAGGTTATAGGCTCTGGTGACTTGGTTGAGGGGCTGGGTCTGCAGTATGCCAGTATTCCTAGTGCATCACAGAAGCCAGCCCCACATCCAGGTCCAGTGACCCCTGGCAGGTCCCACCATCTTCAACCCCAATCCCAGCTAGGACTGGCCAGGCTTATAGGACTCCAGCCCCACTATTCATCTGTGTCTCTGCTCAGTGCTGTCCAGCTCCTGGGTTATTTCATTTTAATCAGCTGTGGGTCCCCCAGGGAGAATGAACTGCACTGGCATTGGGCAGTTGATCCTGCAGGATTGGAGCGGGCAAGAAGAGGGGCTGAGTGGGGGCTCAGCACTGGGGTTGGAGGAGGGGAGGGATGTGGTGAGCAGGCCAGAAGGGCTACTTTTGGCAGGTAGCTTCTAAGGGTCAAAGACTTTGATATGGATTTGCCCACTTTCACACCTCCTTCCACCTGTTCAGGTTTCCAATGCAAATCCTGAATTGCCATTGTTTTCTTGGAGGGATGAAAGAAAGAAAAGAAAATCACCAAATTAGCTGTTATTCCTCAAATTGCTCATACACTAGAGTAGGCAGCCCAGGTACACAGAGACCCAAGCACACAGGGAAGGCTGCCAGCCAGAGGGCAACAACTGGAATGCTGGGCAGAGCTGTGTCTGGCACTGGGCATTGGGTGACACAGAAGGAGAGGGGCCAGCCAGGACAGAGAGGACTGATGGTTACGATTTAGGCCCACTTATCCAGCCTGACCTAGGCCCAGGAGGTGCACACTGAAGCACACCCTGTCCTGGCCCAGGCAAAATCCACAACATTCCCAGGAAGGAAGAGCCAGGCATAACAGCTGAAATGGCTTTTCTGCAGGCAGGGCTTTAAGCTGAAATGGCTTTTTTGCAAGCAGGGCTTTAGCCCAGCCTTGCCCTCGAGCTCTGCCTGAGCAGCCCATGGTTTGTTAACTGCTTTGACCATGGCTTTGAGGGACCTAGAAAGAGAACCTGCAGCAGCCAGTAAGAAGTAACCCAGAAAGAGACCGGTTTTCCTTCATTCCAATGTTTAAAGGAACAGAAGACAAATTGACCAACATCCCCAGTATATCAGGCTAAAAGGAAAGCCAAAGAGACCAGCTCCCCAAAGCCCTAATACCCATTGTGGACCCCTATTTCCTAGAGACAGGAAAGACCGTTATGGGTGGGCAGTGTGACAGTCATACCCATGTACTGACTAGAACAAGAGAACTCGTACATGTCCATCAGAATCAAGCCCCACAAGCCACATGTCCACTGCACAGAAAGGTCCTGTACACACAGAACCTGGGAGGCGTACTGGAGCCACCTTCATATGTATTCCTTGTGGAATTGATTACACATAAGCTACCCAAGCCTCAGACCTGCACACAAGTACTTACATTAGTCAGTATACATGAAAACACATACTGGGCACACACAGATGAATGGCATGCACATTTATATGAAACATCACACATGTCCTTCTTTATGCAGACTCTGATTGAGTGGTGACAGCCTTGTACCTAGAACTGTACACGTACACACCACCCACAACAAACACACATGTCCCTCCTGGAGGGACAAAGTACAAAGAGAGAGTATTGGTATTTGTGCAGACCTGGATAGAAACGTAAAACATGAGAGAGAGTGCTAGATAATGGAAAACAAGATAGACAACTGGCTGGTGACACCCAGTAGGGCGAGGCCCTTCAAAGCTGAAGGCTGCTGTGCAGTCTAATAACCTGTTTTCTGCAATGCAGGAGTGGGTAGCAGATGCCTCAAACCTGCTTTCTTTGTTGAATATGTTGAGAAAAGGAATCATTTTAACTTCCAAGTTTGTCTCCTGTTCCCAGACAAAAAGGCACCTACTTTCTGGCTTCACTACCTAGGCCCCTCCAGGAGTCACTCTCCTTTCATCCATCAGTTCTAGTTTGTTGACTGGGCAGGGCCCATCCAGACCCTCCATTCTGAGGCAGGCTTCCAGGCCGAAGCTCTGGGTCAAGTAGGTGAATAGCTATCTTAAAAACAAAACAAAACAAGGGTAGATGACAAGAGTTCCTCATCCTGGAATAGAGGTTCAAGCTGGGTAGAATCCAGGTAGCTCTTTCCCAAATTCCTACCACCTGGGTCAATATTGCTTGAGATGTAGCAGTACAAGAGACATTTTCCCAAAATGTGCAGAGATTCTGACAACATGTACTAGGCCATAAAACTTGGAAGCTGGGAGGTTGGCTGGTTGCCACAGTTCCAATGAGGGTGCATACGGAAACTTCCCCAACAGGCAAAGGTGGGCTGTGGGCACGCAAGGCTCCAATTGCACACCCAGGACACCTCTGGCCCAGACTGCTTCTCTGGCCAGCCCAGCCCAGCCAGCATAAACCTCCTGGCACTGCTGAGGATGGGGACAAAAGGAAATCGGAAGTCAGAATTAGTTTAGAAACGGGTGCGAAATTCCAGGCACGTTTCTCCCTAATCCTCCTCTCTTCGGAAATTGGACTTTCAAGTAAAGGCAAGTTTTCTGAAATTGCCTCTTTGGCTCCTTCTTGGGCACAGGCCGCCTGGCCCAGAGTACCAAACAGATGCCCCACAAGCGCCATCCCAGGAAACTGTGAGGACTTCTGCGCAGGGAAAGGAGGCCTGGGGCCAGTGGGAACATGGTTAGCAAGAGGCAAGAGGTGGTGATGTTTTGATTTTCATGTTAAAGTATAAACCAACTCTGAAATATATTAGGGGCTTGAGAGATTTATGCATCCCAAAGGATAGGAAGAAATTTCAGGGAAACCGATTAAGAGCCCTAAAGCAAGTCACACAGATGCACGCCCTGGCCATGAGTAGGTAGTCCATCCTATTCTAGGCCCTAAACTCCACAAACTCCCTTTTCCCTCACTCTCCCTACCTTCCCCATCGGAGCCACAGTTCTCTTCATTTCTCTCCTCCACCCCAAAAGAACCAAAGACAAAACCTGTCAGCTTTGCTAGGGATAGATGCTTGGGTTTGGTAACCTTGTGTGTTTGTGTTTCCCCTTTAAAAAAACAAAGCAACAGCCATGGAAAGATGCCCCCCACACCCCAAAGACCCACAAGGGCCTCTGCCAGGCTACAATTCCGGATGATGGTGCACGGAGGTTCTATGGGTCTGGCATCTCGCAGAGAAGGAACCGGTGGTATCCCTCTCCCCCTACGCCTTGTAGGCCTTTTTGCTTGGGATTTGACTTTGTTTCTTTTTTGAAGGGTCTGTTCCTATCTGCCCAACACTCCCCAAAAGCTCAGACCGGGCACTGAAATCTGGCCCGGGCTCAGGCGGCGGCGGTGGCGGCCGAGCAGAAATGGAAGGGAAGGCGGAAGCCCGGCCGCTGCACCTTGGGGGTTCAGGCCTGGGGCGGACAAAAACACCAGGCAGTGGGAGTGATAAGAAAATGGAGAATACTGTATTTGCTTTAGAAAGTTTTTACATATAGATAAACACGCAGTTCAAGATAACAGTAAAAGCGCCCTACGGGGAGTGAGATACTTCCATAGCTGCTAAGAAATACTTGAAATAGCTTTTGCATAAGAATACTACAGTCTCACTCTCTGCTTTTGCCAGCAATGGGGTCCCACTTCCTAACCCAGGCCACCACGCCAGGCCTTGACTGCCAAGTTAACGCCAGGAACACTGAGTGGGAGGAGAACCCCAAAAAGGAAAGAGACAGGTGAGCAAGGAGGGTGGGAGAAAGAGGGAGAAGAGAGAAAGAAAGAGTAAGGGAGAGGAGAAAAAGCAATATCATATACAGGCAATTTCTACACATATATTACAAACTGGGAAAATGACCGATCATTAAGATATACATAATTCATATAAAATTTTGAAATAAAAATAAAAATCTGTTACAGTCATAACTATTCTTTTTCCACATTTATAACCAGTACCCACACAGGCAGTGACAGAGTGGAGAGAAAAAGGTGCTTACGAAGAAAATGATTGTCTGCTGAACAAAAAACAGAAGATTGCATCTTGTCTGACCAATACTTGGACTTAAAAACAGAGCGAAGGAAGAGAAAGAAGAGAGCAAGAGAGGGAGAAAGAGAGAGAGAGCAACAAAAGGCGAGAAACATTTGCTATTTCCCTCTCAAGGAGTTCTTTTTTTTTCTTTTTTAACAAATTCAGAACAGAGATGGCGATTTTATTTTATTTTTTCCTTTTGTCTGTTTTGCCTTTGTCGTCTTGTCGTCGTGGTGGTGATTGGGTTTTGTATAGTCGTCTCTTTTAAAATCATTTTTAACTAGAGAGAATATTTTCCCAGATACAAATAAATCGTCATGCAGGTGGGGTGCCGGTCCGTGGGAACCGAAAGGAGAAGCCGTGCTTGTCCTAGAAAGTATACAATTGTCACCTCTTTTATGTTTTCTGCCCGCAACATCAGCGTCTGACTGTCTGTTGGCGTCGCGGTCCTTTTAGGGTCTTGTTGGTAGATGGTGGTTGGGGGTTGTAGATAGTTTGCGGTTAATTTGTTATTTTTCACGGTTTTTTAATATATTTTTGGCTGGGGTGGGAATGTGTGTGGACTTGTGTGTGTATGGTTGTGTATCCTGATTTCGGTTTGTTCTGGGAATGGAGGAGGAAGAGGAGGAAGAGGAGGAGGTCTGGGAGGAGGAGGTAGGAGGGTAAGAGAGGGAGGAGGGTGGCCTTGGCTATCATACATCACATTCCGAGTCGCTGGAGGTTACCGAGAGGATGGAGGTGCCGGTGTCCGCGCGCTCCGTCAGGCTGGACACGCTGGTGGTCGGGCTGGCCGCCGTGGACGGCGACTCTGCCGAGCCGTGAGTGGGGCAGCCGGGCTCGGCCAGCGAGCGCATGCCGCTCGGTCCAATGGCCTGGTGCTGGAGCCTGCGGGAGAAAGACAGCCGCGCCCGCCCTGACACAGCTGCCCGCCACCAGGCTCCCCTGTGCCGCCGCCCCGACTCTGCTCTCTGCGCTCATCCCCTCCTCCAGGCACCCCGCCGCTCCTTGAGCGCCACGTAGCCCCCCACCCCCCAAGCTCGGGTCTAGGCTCCGGCTGTCTTCCCCTGGGCTTTCAGGAGCTTCCCAAGGCTTCCCAGATAAGGATCGGCCTCAGAGGAGAGGCAAGAGCCCGAGGCCTCCCGCCTGGGGAAGCCTGGGCACACGCGGTAATTGCCGCCCAGCCCTGGAAGGATGGAAGTCAGAGAGGGACAGGGCAGGGTGATTCTTCCTCCCCAGCCCCTAGGGCTCTTCAGACTAAGCCAGCTGCCCGGGACGGTGGGGTTCGCTCAATACCTCCTGCCCTCTCTCCCCTAAACACACCCAGAGCTGCAGGGTTCTCACCCTCCCATCTTCCGGGTAAAACCGACCAGCTTTTCTTTCTGGATCCCTAGGCAGGGCGCAGGATCAGGGAAAGAGAAAACAGGGAAGCTGGAAGCGGAAAAGTGGAGAAAGAGGGAGAGAGAAAGGGAGGGAAGAGAAAGGCAAGAGAGGAAGAAAGAACAGTCTCCAGATGCCTCTTTCCCGCACTGCGAACAGGCTGCCCTAACCTAAATGTTTGAGAGTTCTCTCCACAAGGAGGTCTTCTCCTGGCCACGGGGACTCTCCTCATCAGGGGGGAAACGTGCACTCCATTGGCAGGGAGGAGAGGGCTATGGGCTCAGACCTGGGCATCTTAAACCCGCACACATCCCAGGAGCTCACACCCAGCCCCACCTACCACAGCTGTCAGCAGCTGGGGCCCTGCTGCCTGAGGTGCACCAGACCCTTGGCCTTTCTAGGGAGAGTCGGTCCACCTCAGGGTTTCACTCACCTTCCTCTCTTCTTTCTCCCTTCTCTCCCCACTCCTTTCCCCTATCCTCCTTTTCCCTCTGGTTCTTTTTCTCCTCCCAGGCCCAGCTCTTAACACAGTCAACCTGGTACAACTTTGTGACTTTGTGGCCAACTTGCCAGCAGCCGGGCTGCTCCTGCCTGCTTCCCAACTTAGACGACCGAAGGGATGACTTCGGCCTGAGCAGGAAGGCCAGATCTCTCTCTCTCTTCTCTCACTCTCTCCATCTCTCTTACTCTGTAGGCCTCTCCACTCCCAGCCAGCGGGCCCGCTCCGGGTCAGGCAACTTACAATATTGGGGGAAGAAGGCCGGCTGCGCGGTGGCCTCCGGCCTTTTCCCTTTGTAACAGAGACCCGGGATCACATTTCTGTCCCTTATGTTCGTGGATTTCTCTCAGGCTTTTGTAGTGCACGTGAAGTAAGAACCAGATGACAAGGAGAGCTTTCCTTCCTTTCCTGTCTCTAGGCTCCAGAGGAGCTCGAGCTGGCGTCAGGGCTGAGGAGGCGGGCGCGGGTGCAGCGCGCCGCTCTGCCTCTCAAGGCCGGGATCAGGGGCTGTGGGCACTCGCACACACTCTCCAAAGCCCCTCTTGGCCAAAGCAATCAATAAACCCACAGTCCACCCCTCTTGCACGCGCCAGGCAAGCGGGAACTTTTCTCAAACCGGCCGGTGAGTCTCGGCTTCCCTCGTGCTCTCCGCTACTGCCCCTACCGAGCCCGCTCGCCCCCGTTTCAACCCCTCTGCACTTCCCCGGCCCTGGAGGCTGTAGCCCGGCCGCAGCCCCACACTAACCTGTTCTTGGCCGCCGCGGCGCGGTCGCGCTGCCGCCGGTTCTTAAACCAGTTGCCTACTTGTGTGGGAGTGAGGCCGGTGGCCTGCGCCAGTTCGCGTTTCTTGCTGGGGTTAGGGTAGGGGTCCTGCAGATACCACTCCCGCAGCAGGCTCCGAGTCCGCTCCTTGAAGCAATGCGTCTTCTGCTCGCCGTCCCAGATGGTGCGCGGCAGCGGGAACTTCTTGCGCACGCGGTACTTGTCCACCGGGCCGAGTGGGCGGCCGCGCAGCTTCTCGGCCTCCTGGTAGTGAGCCTCGAGCCACATGGCCTGCAGCTTGCCGTGGGACTCCTTAGTGAACTTGTGGTTCTCCAGAATGTGGTAGAGGTCGCGGAAGTTGCCGGTGTGGAAGGCGACCACAGCGCGCGCGCGCAGGATAGACTCGTGTTTGTTGATGGCCTCGCACGCCCCGGGGGCCACCGGCAGCGACCAGAGAAAGCGGCCCAGCCGCTCGATGTCGCCCGTCTCCTCCAGCGTCTCGCAGACGCTGGCCACCTGCTCCGGCGAGAAGTTGAGGGTGGGCAGCTGGAACATGGACAACTCTTCCGGGGGGGCCCTGGAGCCGCCGCCGCCGCCGCCTGCTCCGCCAGCACCGCCGCCTCCCGCGCCGTTCCCGCAGCCGCCGCCGCCTCCCGCGTCGTTCCCGCAGCCGCTACTCGCCAGAAGTAGGGAGCGGTGGTGAGAATCGGAGAAGTTTGGCAACAAGAAGTGGGAGGAATAGAGGTCTAGGGGGGAGCGGAATACCATGGACTGACCTGAGAGGAGAGGAGAAAATTCAGGGAGAGGAAGAGAGAGGGGAGGAAGAGGAGGAGAGGGGCGATGAGGACCAGGAGGAGGGAGAGGAGAGGGGGGAGGAGGAGAAGGGAAGGAGGGGGGAGCAGGAGGAGGAGGAGGGGGAGGAGGAAGGGCGTAAGGGACACCCACACCCCACACACATCCACACACACACACACCCGCGCAGCCACATAGAGAGGGAGGAAGGAGAGCGGCCCGGTGCGCGCGCGCAGAGAACCGGAGACAGAGGGAGAGGGAGCGCGAGAGCCAACCACCGCCGAGTCAAGATTCAGCGATTCCACAGCAATCGCCCTAATGACAACAGCCTCATAATATCTCCCCTAAATCCACAGTGAGTGCAGCATTGAAACATTTTGTTTCGCTTTTCTATTGGTCTGTGGCGTGTCGTTGTGGCGTTGCCACGGCAACCACTGCCAATCACTGTCAGCCCTGCCAATCAATACCGAGAACGTAAGGACGGTTTTACCACTTAGCCGGAGGGGGGAGGGGGAGAAAGGAAGGAGGGAGGAGGGGGAGAAAGAGAATTTTTTTAATCTTTGTAACTCTTAATCTGATCATTTCCCCCTCCTCTCCCTTCTCTTCTCTTTTCTCTGTTGCTGTCTCTGAACCTTCTTCTTCCCTCTTCCCCCAAAAAGTTGATCCAGAGATTCGAAAAGCCGTGGCACAGAGTAGTTGAATGGGATGTGCAATTAGAGGGGGGATTTTGTTGGGAAACGAGAGTCTCCCCCACACTTCAGGAAGACTGGCGGTCCAGCCTGCAAGAAGAGGCTGTGGGCCAGCAGATCCGGCGTGGTTTGCACATGGTGTGCACGTCGGGGGCCGCCTCTTTCTGCCTATGTGAGCACTAATAGTGGCAAGGAAGAAAAGAGGGATGAGATCATGGGGCCCGCTGAGCATCGACCCTGGCCCGGCAGGCCTCGGACCGCCACGGATCCCAGATTCTGGGGCATCTGGGCCCCAGCAGCCTGAGCCCGGACCCCGGGCGCTAGGGGCCGCTCTGGCCTCCCCCGTCCGGGTCCCTCGGCTACATTTACCCCGACTCCCTCGTATTAGTAGGGCTCCTCTTTATTCCCCCCTTTCCCAGCCAAAAAGCCTTAATTCCTCCCATCAACATATATTTTAAAATAACACCCCAAACAGTACTTTCCCCCCATCTTAAAAAGCAACTCAACTCTTTGTTTCCTCCCCAAATTCAGCTGCTTCCCTAAGGAGTCGTGAAGGAGCTGTGGCAGAGGAGAAGCCAGGGAGCCTTCTGGACCCCAGGAAGCCCTGAAGTTGTCTGTCCTCCCCAAACATACACACTAGGAGCTCTGGCCCTGCCCATCAGCTCCAGCTCCTCAAACTTTGGAGGCCAGCCACCTGGATATGAAGAGGATAAGGCTTGAAAATTGCTAGTTTGCTCATATTGTAAGATAATAATTATTATTTTTAAAACTATCTAATTTCTCAAGAAAAGTATCATTGCAAGCCTAAAACAGACCCCTCCCTCCCTCTGGCCACCATAACCTTCAGGCCAGGCGTGGATATTTATTCTTAGGTATGTCGCTTTTAAGAAGATGTAATCAGCATCTTGAGCCCGGCCTCCCTTTGTGAGGCTTCTGTAACTATGGAAGTGTGATTTACGAAGATTTGTCGGGGTCAGAGACGTCTCTCCCCACGCACTGTGTATATTTAGACAAGACTTGGTTTGGTGTTAAAAAGTGTATATGTTGAATGGATTCACACACAGTAGCCAACAATGCCCACATTGTCGGCCGTGTACAACGCGTATTGAAACGCAGCGCCCAGACTTTAACTAATCTGCCCTCAATAAAGCTGAAATAATTATCCTAAGCTGCCTTTCCAGAAGAAAAATCATTGAGGAATTCAAAACTTTTTTTTTTTTTTAAAGATCTTTTCTGCATTCCGATGCAGATCTGGGGGCGAGGCGCCGGGTCCACACCACTTTGGAGATCTCAATGAGGGACGAGAGAAAGAGAGATTGGGGAGAGAATTTAAATGGGAACTCTAACGTGACTGGGGCTGTGAGTGTCCCAGCTCCTAAACTCGGAGCTCCGGGCCTGGTTAGGCCTTGACTCCCGCAGCGTCAGGCCTCAGAGGGCGGGTGGAGAAGTGTAAGGAGGCTGCAGGCGGAAGGGAGGCTCTGGGTTGGCCTGTGGGGCCACACTGGCTCACTAGGCTCGGGGCAGCGGGGGTTGGGGGGTGGAAGAAGAAGGTAGCGGGTCCTAAACCTGATGACTGGGGCAGAAAAATAATCCCTCAAAGGCATGACCCACCAAGCCCAATTTCAGTGTTCTCTCCCCGTCATGTATTTTCTTCCCGGCCTTGAGCCCTTTTCCGCTCAGCTGCAAAGCTCTGGGCAGTCGTTCACTGCCGGCCCAGAAAGAGCCTAAAGGTTGGGACACAAAAACAGACACTTCATCTTTTCTTCCCGATCCCTTTTTCTAGTAGGGGAAGGATTATAGGCTGAAGGGTGGGAGGGGGGAAGGGGCAGGAGGAGGAAGCGGAGGAGGAAGGAATGAAAAAGGGGAGGGGAGTGGGTATTGTGCCGCGTGTGGGGGGAGAATTCCTACGGGTGGGTTTCCGAATATTGTGTTCAACTTTTTGAAAGCAGCTCGTGACCCCGAAACTGCATCCCCCGGAGCCGGGGACCCAGGCGCCGGGCGGGCGGATGAACCCGGCCAGTCTCCTCCCCGCCCCGCCTCCTGGTGGGGGCGACCTGGCCTCTCCTCGCAGCAGCCGGGCCAGCCCGGTGGGAGGCTGGGCAGGTGCCACTGGCCCTGCCGAAAGCGCTAAAATCAAAAACCGTCTTTACTCTGGGAGAATTGAGGCAAGTGGGGCTGAGACACCGCTCGGCGACACCCCCCGCCCCCCAGCCTCTGCCCCAGCGTCTGCCTACCCGCCGAACCCCGCCTGCTCCAGTGGCGGCCTCGGGAGCGCAAAACCAGGCTGAGGGCGGCGGCAAGGCGCGCAGCTTTGTGCGCCGGGACCTGGCAAGGAGGGTGGCAGCCCAGAGCTGTCTGCGCCTCCCTGCGAAGCCGAGCCCCACACCACCCCCCACCCAAGCCCACCTCACGGACCCTCTGTCACCAGAGCCTCTCCGCTGTGGCCGAAGCACCACGCCCGCCGCCTGGAGCCGGTAAGTTGAGTGTCCCGAGAGCTGGGCAGGGAGGAGGGAGGCTGGTCCTCGGCAAGGTGGCCCAACTGGCTCCCGGTGGGACTAGGGGCGCAGGCTTCCAGGGCTCAATCTAGAGGTGTGTGTGTCTGGGTAGGAAAGGGAGCTGTGGAGCACCAGAGCTTCCCCTCCCACATCCCCAGGCGCTAGCATTGGTGAGGAGGATAGGAGCAGAGAGAGACCATGAGTTCCCAACCCCAGGCAGTCTTCCTTGCTGGTCTGAGGACTAGGCTATCCTGTAGGGGAAAGGCTGGGGCGTAAGCCTGGGGAACTCTTGGAGAGGGTGTCCTGCGGAGGTGTACCTGCACCCTAGGTCCCTCAGAGCTGCAAGCCCGGGTGGACAGAGGCCTGCGAAGCCTCTAGGTCTCTCCTCTGCTCTCTGGCTGCTCAGACTGCAAGGTCTGGGACTTGCTGCCCATACAAGTCCAGTTACCTGTGCAGAACAAAATTGCCATCCGCCCTGAGAATCGGAAAGACAGCGTTCAGGTAGTGCAGGAAGAAAAGAAGGTGCTTGGGTAGGAGAGCGTTCTCCTCCTACTAGGACCTACTGGAAATTTATTTACAAATACCCCCAACCCAGCGCTGGGAAAGTCTCAACGCTATCATCAGGAGAATTGCCTCAGAGATGTCCCACTCTCTCCTTGTTTGGGTTTACAGGGAAAGCCAATGGGGCTGCAGGCCTCCAGGAAAGAAGGGTAGGGAGGGCTGGGGCAGCTGCACCCATTCGGCCTAGTTCTGCAATAAGCAGCAGATCCAGACGGCCGGGGGAAGGTCTGGGGGAGGCAGCGCCCCTTCCGGCTCCCAGGACGTCTGGAGGAGGGAGCTGGCCGGGTGGCCCGCAGTCAGGGCCTCACCGCAAGCTGCAAACTGAGGCGGTTGGCGCGGGCAGCCAGGGAGGGCGCAGGGGAGCGCAGCACGCAGGCAGGGAGGCGGCGAAGCCCTTCAAGGACCCCGATTACTTTCCTTTGAAAAACAACAACAACAACAACTACTCCCTCCCAGCGCCCCCGCCCCACCCCCCAGTCTTAGCCTCCGGGGACCGGCGCTCGAAGCAATTGTCGCCCAGGACCGTAAACACAGCTCAGTTGCCTCAACTTTCTCCTTGCATAAAAGTTCCTGGCGTGCGGGGAAATTTGAATATTTGATCAGCCCCTTTGAATGACCCTCATTAGCCCGGCGCCCTGCTAAGGCCCCAGCATTGCAAGAAAGCTGCTGGGCCTGGCATTTGTACGCCTTGTTAGCGCCGCTTAATGAAGCCTCCCCGGCCGCTCAAAAGCGGCCTCAGGGGCCGGCGGCGCGCACCTCTCGGCACCCCGCTCTGCCTAATGAGCCCCGCCGCCCGCTAAAGGCCCCATCCGCCCCCCACATCCTTAAACAAGGAAAATTTGGCTCTATCTTGAACTGCCACACCTCCTACTGCCAGACACAGGAGGGTAGGCACAAACCTAGTTCAGCCCGCAGTGGTGACACAATCCGGAAAGAGAAGGCCTCAAGGCTTGAGGGATATAAGGCATATTGGTTGTAAGTGGTGGTGGTGGTAGAGAGGTGACTTTTGCAGTGACAGGATCTAGCCCAGGGAGTGCACTGCCAACTTCTCCTAAGAGAACTACAAATCAATTAGACACCCCAGTTCCTTAAAGGTGCATCTGGACTACTATGGGGTGCCAGAGGCCAGATGCCCAGCGGAAGTTTAGCCTTCCATCTTCCTTTCTCCTCAAGTTCCTTTGGTCTCCACTGCTGGGTGGCCACACACTTTTTCCCAACGATCCCTTCTGACAGGCAGAACTGCTGTGCTAGGTCTTAAATTTGAGAAGAGATGGGCAGCTAAGCCCTATCATTTCCTCTACCGGGTGCAGAGCCTAGATAGTCAAATGTTACGACAGTTGGCAATAGGGAAGGTACCATAGCGTATCCAGCATCTGCTCCCCTACTCAAGAAAACCATCCCTTCTCTGGTCTCTTTAATCATGCTATTCCTGGGGAGGCATAAAGAAAGCACCCTAGGCAGAGCCATCCTCTATTCAGCAGGCTGGCTGCTAGGGCGGTGAGACTGGGCCTGATGCATGCCTAGGAGAAAGGCAGAGTGGGACAGTTTTAGAAGGAAAGATGAACCAAAGCAATCATCCGCCTCTCTCTTCTTGGTGGGGCAGGTGACTGTGGTTGGCCAGTAAACATAAGAAACTCTGTTAGAAATTTGTGTTTCAGCCCTCAAAAAGTAGACTTCCCTTTCTGCCTCCTCTGTCCTCCAAAACCCTTTTACCTGGACGATTGGAACTCAAGGTCGCCTCTCACTTGCTCCTTGCATACCCAGCTCTTGAGTCCTTAAATGTTACCTTTAGGGGAATTAATGCATTGGGCTTGGGAAGAAGGACATTCCTAGATCCACACAGAGCCTTCTGGATCACCCTATCCCCAACACATGCCCACAGTCACAATCCCTCAGAACACAGGTTAGTAACGTCAGGACCCCATTCTAGTGTGGCCATCTCTAGGAAGGCCCTAGAAGGCAAGCCTTCACCCTCTGCCAAGAGGCCAAGTAGGCTCTGAGGTAGGAGAACCCTCTAAGTTCATCCTGTCCCCTCCTCTTCCTTTCTCTCTAGCTCCACTGGCATGCCTTGCCCAATTTCCCATCCCACCAACCCCCAATTCAAGCCTAAACTGACAATCTTTAAGGAACATCTCTGAGCTGGGCAAAGAGAGTGCCCAGGCCTTGATCCGCCCAAAGGGCAAAAGTAGGGGTGGGAGGCGAAGAGCGGAAGCTGTTGGTGAGAAAGGGGACCTGAAGCAGAGGGGAGAACTAAGCCTTGTGGCCTCAAGGCCAGGCCCACCGGCTGCTCAGGGGAGGAGGCGAGGGGAGGGGGCTGGGAGTCCTGCGTGCAATGGTCGGGGCAGCAGGGACCTCAGGCGTCGGCGTGGGGGGCTAAATCAGGAGGAGAGGGGCGGGGAGGCGGGGGTCGAGGGAGCGCGCAGGGCGGAGGGGTTGAGGCTCTTTAAGAGCCACTGGGCTGGCAGGAGAGGCGCGCGGCCGGGTTCTGGTGGCCACTGACCCCGAAGGGGATTTAGTCTGAAGGGAACGGCCCGGCTCTGGAGGTTTTGTCCGAGGGCGCCCGGAAAGGCCGAGGCACAAGAATAAGGAGCGGCCCAGGCATGAAAGGCTACGTGAAGCGGCTGCGCTGCTGCTCTTGACTTCTGAGTAGGGCTTAGAAAGCCTGCCCCGGCTTAAGCTGAGCTGCCGCCGCAGGACCCTGAGAGTCGAGTCCGCAGACTCGTCTGGCCGTGGAAGCGTGGGATGAGGGGGGCGCTGGGGTGGCGGGACCTAGCAAATTCGCTCTTGGCACTACAGCCGGCCAACCCTAGGGCAGAGCTGCGAGCCTGGCCAGCCGCTCTCGGCATGATCAGAGAAAGAATTTTCTTCTTCCAACTTTGGCTTTTGGTTTTGTGTATCCACCTTTCGGCAGCTCCAGCAGACCCCGAGTGGAGTCTCAACAGGTGTCCGGGTAAGTTGGTTTAAAGAATTCTTGTTATATCGTCAGCCCCTCCCCGACCCCCTTCCCTGTCTCCTCCCTCTTTCCCCCTCCGCAGACCGGAGTTCCCAGTGCTCCTCCCGCTGGATGGACCGGGTGGTACTGGTAAGGGGAAGCGATGCCCTTCCCCGGGAGTCTTCGGGCTCCAGTTTCCAGCCCAGGAAGCCTGGATGGCGACCCCCAAGGAGTTCCACTCTGTACCCCCGAGTCCCAACCACTCTTAACTCTCTAGTCTGGGCCCTGGACCCCCAAGAGGGGGAAAGAGAAAGAGAGCGCCGCAGCACCTCAAGAGCGAAGCCTACAGGAAGGGGGACAGACGGTGGCGGGCGGCCTTTGTGTGTGGGTTTACTGAGGAAACCAAACTATTCATTCTCTTTCGTGAGAGACCCAGGATCCCGCCTGGGTGAGTCCACGCCGGCAGTACAATAGCCCGCAGAAGAGCGTCTCAGCAGCCAGGGGTAGGGCTGGGGTAAGGTACAGCGAAGTGGGGTGGGATGGGGGCGTGGAGCGGGGGAGAAGACGGGGAGGAGAATCAGAGACAGGCAAGGCAAGAAAGCCAGGGCGTCCGAGTGAAAAGTGGCAAAATGTCCCGAAAGCGTGCCAGAAATAGTCGCGTGCTTGTGGGTGCAGTCTCTGTCTCTCTCACACACGTACACACGCACAACCATTCCATACAGGTGGCCCACACACGGTTCTTGGTCGTGCGGCATCTCACGTCCCGGAGCCCAAGCCCAGCGCGGAGCAGAGCTGCCCTCCCCCCAACCCCCAGCCCGCCAAGAGCCCTCCTGCCCAGCCACCAGCGCCCCGACCGGGAGAACTAAGAGGGCCCCAGGGATTGGGCGCAGGAAGGATCTTACCTGAAGAAAGGTAAGGGAAGCCGGGAGCATGAAGCAGCGGTGGATAAATATTCATTAGTAAGTCTCTGGTCTTAAGCTGCGCTGTGCGCTCTCTGGCTGCTATCTCTCTCCCTCCCTCCCTCTGTCCTCTGGTGAGGCTCTCTCCCCCTCTCGCTCTGCACTCCCCTCCCTCCTGCGAAATGCCGGGTGGATCCCGGTATAGCTAACCTGTTGGGAAGCCTGAGCCTCGGGCAGCGTTTCCACAGCTGTTTGCCTTCGCTCTTGGGGCATGCGTTCCCCACCCTCTCCCCTCCCTCCTTTTGCCCAACCCCTTACCCCCTCCTAAATTACTACATCATTAGCTTTATTTGGGGGGAGGCAACCGGCTCAGTCAGACGCACCTCCCTGTAGCAGGGTGAAAAGCGGGAGCTTTCTGAGGCAGCCCCAACTGCATCCCCATCCCATCCTGACCAATCTCCACAACCCCATCTGGTCTTGTTTATTTTTCTTCCCTCTTTCTATCTCCACTTCCATCTTCTACCAACCCAACTTCCTCACCATCCCTCTCTCCCTCCTCCGCGGCCCATCTGGATTCCAGACTTGGTGAGCTGCCAGGTCCTTTGGTCCAAAAAGCCAAGGTCGGGACCCCACCCTGCAATAGATGTTGTGGGACCTCTCATTTTCTCCCTTTGGTTTTCCAGCCTGACCCTAAGTGTTCACCCCGGCACACTTGAAGGGCCTCAACCCTTCAGGCCTCTTAGGTCTGGAGTCTAGACCCTGGGACCTGGCCTGGAAAGATGTATGAGGGAGGGGAGAGGTGGTTTCACTTTTTGGGAATGAGCAGGAGAGACAGATTCAAGGACTACCGGTCGGACCGACTTTCGTCCTTTAAGAACAAACTGATCTGAAGTTAACCGCAAGTCTACATCTTTTTCGAGAGAAAAGACATCTGCCAGATTTCAGGAACGCCTAAGGAACCGCTTCCAGTCCCACGAGAACACGTGCACACGCACCACACCCCTCACCCCTGAGCAGTGAGAGGCGTCCCTCGCCGGCCTCTGGGACAAGCAGAAGCACCGGCGAAAAAGACGGATTCTGGTAGAGGAGTAGATCCAAGCGCCGCAGGAGAGCCATGGCCCCTCTTCCTGGTCCCCTTTTTTCCTGATCCAGGTTCTTAGGACTACCCTCAGGGCCCCTGAAGGATGGAGAGGCCCCAAAGTGATTGGGGGTGCGCTGTGGATGTCCGCTGAGCTTGGCAAAACGCGATGGGGGCTGGAGGAGGGGCCAAGGGGGCGGGCCCAGGCCAGTTCCGAGTTACAAATACTGAGGTTCTTGGAAGAGTTTTGCCCCCAAATGTGCAGATCACTCACCTGGAGGCGCCAGGATTTCCACTATTGGGTTCCCACCCTACCTCAGAGCCCCGGGGCGTACCTGGCAGTTAAGTGGCTTGGATGAGGTGTGCAGGAGACCTCACGACCTCTGCCTCCAGGCCCCACCCCATATGGCCTGGTCTTGTCGCAATCCATCGAAAGAGGTAGTGGAGGCTGGTCCCATCCTCCCTGAAAGGTGGCCAGGGGTGGGATCGTATCTGAGGGTCTCGCTCCTGAAAGGTTGTGATAGTGGGCAAATGAAGGTATAAAAGAGGCCTAGAGGGCCCTGGAGCCCCAGCGGCCAGTCATTCCACCCGCACTTCCTCCTCCCCACGCAGACCCAAGGGTTAGAGCACTTTCCAGCTCAGACTCAATCTGACTCACCTGACTGCATGAAATGTACACGCAATTGTACCGAAATACACATGGATGAGTTAAATAAACACTAACAGAAGAATCTGAGAAATAAAGAAGTGTCCACAGGCATAATTATTCGAATGCTCGTGTGCACACCCAGTTGTCCAGACGCTGATTTTTAGAAGCCACAGTGCTGCCTGGAGTGACCCCAGCCACAAGGGCAGATGCTCAGGAAGCCACACAGAGGGAAAGTTGGCTGAAAATGTAGGCACCTGGGCCAAGGGGCTTTCTGTTAGGGGGATATTTGAGACACTCAGAAGAGGGAAATCTAAGAAAGATTTAGTTGACTGGGTTTTTAAAAATATTTATTTGTTTGCTATTATTTTTGGCCTAGGAGACTGCACTCGGAATTATTTATGTGGAGAGCATAAAAGTCCTCCCTCACTCCTGGAAATTCTTAAGAATCCTCTAACTGGGATACAGGAAGTTGAAAGACCCCCGTTTTGTCCCCTTTCACTCTTCTTATCCCAAATTTAGTTATTAAAAAGGACCTATTAGCTAAGACCCACACCTTACTGCCTCACCATCCCAATACCCTGTATATCAAATGCATCTAAAAAGAACATTTCAAGCCAAATGCAATTATTTAACTTATAAAAATTTTCCTTGTGAGATATTGGGACATTCTCAAATTCGCTCCCCAGTCCCAGGCACAGCTCTTCCATCTTTACCCAGCCGAGGGGTTGCAGAGAGGGACTGCCAGAGTGGCTAGATTTTTTTAGTGTCAGTTCCGTTTGCCAGTCCATTCCTGGTGGCTGCTGTGGGGGGTTTCCTGGAGAAGAACCAATCTCCCTGGATGCAGCGGCACACCCTCCCTTCCACTTCACCTTCTTTCTCAGCTTCCTCTTCTTTTGAGCACATTTTCTGAGCCTCCCCCTCTCATTTGAAAGTAGAGGGTAAGGGGTAAGTCCAGAAAGACTTTAGGCCAAAAGAAGAAAGAGTAGGAGGAGAAGGGGGAGAGGAAGAAGAAGGGGAAGAGGAAGAAGAAAAGAAAGAGAAGAAAAAAGGAAAAAGAAAGGGGGGGAGGACCTTTTGGGCCAACAAGTCTGATGACCACCCTCCAAGGGGCAAAGGCGAGTCCATTTTGTGATGAAGAAATAAACCACCCGAAAACACCACAGGAGGACATGTTTCTGCAGATATAGTTGCCCTAGAAACAGAGGGGGTGTGGGGGTGTGAGTAGGGGAAAATTTCTTCTCTTTGGGGGGCACTATTTCCTTTTCTTTTTAGATACATTTAATTCCTGGAAATTTTAGCAAGACTTTGTTCTTGTGGATGTTTTGAACAATAAATAGTAAAATCACTTCGGAGCCACTTAATCTTTGTTGAAAGGCAGTTTCTTCCAAGGCCATTTTTCTTTCCCCAGATTTGGTTTTCCTCATTCCCAAATGAGAGTCCACCTGCTGACTCACCTGGAAAAGAGACGGTGGCAGAAAGAGCAAGAAATGGATACAGAGACATCACTCTTAAACTCAAAGTGTAACTTTCATCCCCCTGCAGCTAAGATTCAGAACACAAAGAAACAAACTAGGTTCACTTTTGGATGTGGGTATTTTTAACCCCTTCTTTGGAGAGTTTAGCTAGAGCCTTCCCAATAATAAATAACAGCATTTGGAGTTGGAAATGTTTGCTATTACTTCCAAATTCTGCAAGGTCTTTCAAACTGCTTGTCTGATTTTAAAAACTATTGTGTGTACATAGCTATGCCCATTGCAACATTTATCACTCAAGCAGAAAAGCAACTCGTTTTCTCTTAGCCCCAAATGCCCCGTGTACAGTCACTGGAGCGAATTTATTTTTTTCTGTCTTTCCCAAAACGCCCTTGTCACCTCTGCCAGGGCCACAAGGCTCAGGGTTAACCGCAGGGGGTTGTGACCCCTCGAGTGGGGATCTTTGTGCTGTTAGGTGTTTTGTTGCGGGGAAATCATTCTCCCCTATTATGCTGGTTCTGTCTCTCTCTAAGCCGACTAGGGTTGCCTGTGTTTTCCTTGCAGGCTCTCGTCTCCTGGATGAGTCTAGACCTTTCCACTGCCCGAAGCAAAGGGCTGAACTTCGTTGTGGAGTCCAGGGCTAGGGTGGGAAAGTGAAGAGGGTACGTGGGTGAGTGGGGGCAGTCATCGTCTTCAACAGTAAATTAAAATAACCTGATACCCCTTTAATCCCTTCCATCAACAGTGTCAACGCACTAGAGCGGTCGTCTCACCTCCAAAGGTGTCTTCATTCCCAGAGGGCCCAGACTCCCAGCCGCAGCCCAACACTGGGCCCGCGCCGGAGAGGAGGTGCTCCGACGGCAAAAATCCCATACATTTTTAACTACAGTGATTACTAAATTAATAGCAGGCACTAAGACAGATGTCAAAACGTCTTGAAAATGTTTATCTGTGAATAATTGAGAAGGTGGTGGGACGCATTATCTGATTGTGTAATGAAATATGTATGAGGAACAGCTGTTTGCAACAGTCCCCTCCCGCCGCCTCCTCAGCCGGGCCCTTCTCTAGGAAGCAGGAGTCGCGGCGAAGTTGGTGTCCCACCTCCGTCCACCGGGGAGCCCCCCCAGACCTCTCCCGACAGCTGACAGAGTTGTGGCTCCAGCGCATCCCCGAGTCTCCCCATTACCAGACGGAAGACATCAGCATGGAGCCTCCCCTTAGCCTCGCTCTTTTGGCTCTCCAGGCGGAGTGAGGCTTAACCGCCAGCCGCTCTGTCCCTCACGACTTCGGGGAGGGCCGCAGGTTCAGGCTGCGGGGACCAAGAAGAGCCCGGGCCTGGGCAGCTGCGGCGCCGGCCCGAGCCCCCGGAGCGCCTGGCGTGCGCCCGCCTAGCGCTGCGGCCTGCTCGGAGGCAAGGCCCGGGAGCGCTGTGGCTCAGCGGGGCGGGCCCGGGGTCACCGCAGGGTGACGGGGCTCCCGAGAGGGCTTTGTTCGGCGCTCTTGCCACACTGCGCACTTCCTTCCAGCCCCCAGCCGGCCCCCACCCCAAGCCTCCGTGCCCTGTTTGTTTTTCCAGCCCCGCGCCCTCCACCTCGACACGCAAACAGCCCTGGGGGCTGCGTCAGCGGCCCCAGGCCGAGGCCCAGGACAGGCCCAAGTCCAGCTGGGGCCAGCAGGGCGAACCATGGCCCGCAGGAAGCGGTGTGCAGGGAGAGGGAGCTCTGGAGCCTTCCAGGAGCTGAGGGCCAGAGGATGGCGGGGCAGGAAGGTGGCCCAATGGGGCGCATGGCGTCAGCGGGTGGCAAAGGCCCAAGTCCTGGGCGCAGAAGGGCGCGGGTGCCCACCCCACAGCCGGCTGTCCCCGGGCCCCCTTTTCCCAGCCGGACAGGGGAGGGCGTCCGTGTGGAAGAT
This sequence comes from Galagoides demidoff, assembly GCA_963574575.1. NCBI lineage: Eukaryota > Metazoa > Chordata > Mammalia > Primates > Galagidae > Galagoides > Galagoides demidoff. The sequence continues at coordinate 22,371 of CAUYQV010196249.1, read as the reverse complement.
TGGGGGGCGCCACGAGGGGCCCCATCGGGCCTGGGCCGCGAAGGCAGTATCAGGCACACGGACAAACCCAGTGACCCCCTGTGGGTGTGCTGTCCTCGGCCGCATTACCAGCACTTCACAAGGCGGGGCAACCGCGTCCTGGGCGCGGCTCTTCGTGCAGCCCCTAGCCGGGCCGCAGGCCTACTCGCAGCTGCGCGGCCCCTCGCCTTCCTTAGGCCCAAGTCCCCGTCCCTAGTCCCCAGCGCCCAGGAAGCCTCCGGACGCGGGGGCTCTTCTAGCGTCGCTGCCCCTGTCCCCTCCGGGCCGAGAGCGGAGGAACCGAGTCCAGCTCGGCGGCGCCACAGCGCCCAGCGTCTTCGCGGACTTCCCCGGCTGACTTGCAGTGGAGATTCGCTCGGGCGTTATTTCTCGAGCGTCTCCCCTTTTACCTAATCCCTTATGCTTTTATTCTAATCCTACACATTACAGTTAATCTGTAATGATACCGCTTCGAAGGAACCTGTTGCATAGGAGGCACGGTAATTTGTAACCTTGGAAACAGTTTTAAATAAAGATTTAACAGTGATGTCAACTGTTTATTCTCCGCGCGGGGGGTGGTGGGCTGGGGCAGGGCGCCCCTCGGCCGGGAAGACGGAATTTCGGGGGAAGGGAGCGAGGCGTGTGGGGCAGAGCCGAGCGGCCAGGGGTCCGCAGGGGACAGAGCAGCCAGAATCCGCTGGGGTGGCTCTAGGGCCTCGCCTGGTGTGTTTTGAGTTTTTCCATTTGGGAAATCGCGTGGTCTTAAACCGTGAGGCATGGGGAGAAGGGAACGGTTTGCAAAACTGGGGAAAACTCAGTGAACTTGAGCCCCTGTGTATGCCGAACCAGCATTCAGCCTGGCGCTGCGTGCCCGGGAAGCTGACGCTGCGGAGAGCAGAGAAAGGGCAGCCTGCAGGACCCTTGGGCTGCAAGAAGCTGAGCCGCCTCTCTACGGATTACTCTGCGCTCCGAGCTTCCTCCTCTATCAAACACACCGGCAACAGCAGCAACCACCACCAAAAATTGCCGGCACACCACACGCAAAATTAAACATAATTGCTTTTGTTTATCTGTTGCTTTTATAGTATTAAAATATTTTTAGTTACATTATATAAAATAGCATCCACTCTGATTATTACCTGCCATATCTGTTGATCTGCTCCTTGTGTGTTCAGCACAGCAATATTAACAATTAGGAAAAAAGCACATCTTATATATTGTATCTGTCAAGATATGTTACAATTTCCATTAACAAAAAAAACATTATTCTTGTTGAAGAAGCTATGAAGCATATCTTTCACGAGCACTTTATTAATAATCATAGTTGTCAAAAAGAATTAGATATGCATAGATTGTAGATGCAAAGGAAATATTAGATGCACAGAATAAAATATACAGTGGGATTGAGGCGCAACTATTTTTCTTTTTAAAAATAAATTTTTACCGAGGTGAAAAAAAAAACTGAGCTATTAAGCTTACTTAAAAGATGGCTTTGTTGGTTTAATTATACTGTAGTTATTTTATAAATATGTTTCAAAGGAAGCTTGCCATATTGCATGTCAATGAGGACTGTAAAGAAAAGCTCACAAAAGCTAATGCATACCAAATACCAAATTTTAGTCATTAGCATTCCTATTTATTACAAACTAAAGGAACCTATTAACAGACAAGAATTTCTATTTAGCTTGCATTACACTGTTTGGCCATTAAAATAAAAAGGGCAAAGTATATACGTATTTTCTCCTCCTTGGAACTATATGTTCTTTTTTGCCTAGAAGCCGATGGAGAGACTGGGAGATGTTTCCGATTGGGGAAATATGATTCTACTGTGGGAAAGGGCCAGAGGGCCCAGAACCCCTCATTTCAGGAATGGAGCTTAATACTATTCATGTGGAGGCTAGAACAGTTCGGCGCTGGGACTGTACAGCCTGCTGAGAGCTGCGTAGTACCCATAGCCCGTGAAGGGCCCTTTGTCTTTAATTTGTGTCGTGAGCATATGCAAATTATTAATTGTTTTTCCTCTAGGGAAGAGAATGGGTAGCGAAGGTAATTCAGCTTTTGTTTGGATATTAAAATTTCCTTAAATGCTCCCTAGACTGGGTTACTTCTCCCAATGCGGATTCCCCTAACAGGAAATCTCACTGCTACAGTGAATACTGCGTGTTAATTCTACAAACACGCACATATAGGTTTGTGTCATTCATTTCAACAACATTTTCATTTGAGCAAAAGTAGCAATTTTGCCCTCACACCAGAAGTAAATGAATATACATTCTTCCCTCCCCCATGCCTACTTGAGAAAGGAAAAAAACTTTCTAGCCATTCTTACTTCTAGAAACTTTAAAGTTTTTTCTTCTTAAAAATTGAGGCAAATTTCCACCCCCACCCCCATGGGTGGGGAAACAAATTATACAGGAATAGGAATGAAACATTTGAAATAATAAGACAGGGTTATGGATTATTTGGAATTATATTAGGGGAAGGGTTTTTAAAGGAAAAATAATAGTTATACGAACACATTAAACTGTGCGCATTTATGGGCAACTCAAACACAGGTTTCTCCAACCTAACATTTGGCTAGGACCCAATGAATTCTGTCCGCATGAAAATACCAAGTACCAGAAAGCAAAAAAGGAATTTCTGAATTTCCTTGTTATAAATAAGAAGAATCTCTCTGTCAAAAGTCATCATTAGCATGTGAAAACTCCATGAAAAATCTTAGATTTCAATAGCAATATTAGCTGGGTGGTTGGTGGTGATGGGGTTAGATATTCTTTTCCCTGTGACTACCTGGGCAGAGATAAAGGAGTGAAGATATCATGATTCCTACAACAAACTTCTCCTATGGGGAAACAGCAAAATTCACTGTATTAACAAAGAAGCTTGGGGGCCTCAATGCTGGCAGTTCTAAAACCAAATGTAGACTTTCTCCATTTCTCTCATCCCATTATATTCGGATGAGTTGTCAACTCCCAACTCTCTAAAGCACATTTGGTACAGAAATGGGGAAAATGCTTTAAATACCTAAGTGTATCTCAGGGGGTGGGTGATACTTGGTAGCAAAGGCAGGAAATACCTAATTGTTTGGATAATTCAGTTTCTTTTACCCCCATATTAACCAGTCTGATTTTGCCTACCCCGTGCTCAAATAATCCAGACAGGCCACCCATTTAATCCCCTCCCCACCTGCATCTTCCTCTTCATTGTTTGCTGAATGCAGATACTACCAACCAATAGCCAAGGAGGAGAAGGCTGCTTCCCATACATTTAAACCAAAGTGGTTTAAATCTCAATATGGGTGAGAGATAACCCAATTTTCATTGCCTTAAATCTCATTTCAAAGAGCAGATTAGGAAAGACCATCTCGGTGATGCAGACATAAGATAGACACCCTCTTTTCAGGGAGTGGACGCGTGTTGAGGAGAAACATGTCCACAATTCAGGACAGCATAAAACAGGGCTGTTTTATGGGTATCCCGGCTGGGAGCACACAGAATGGAAGCAAAGGAGAAATCTTAGAAGGCTTCTGGGAAAAGGTGAGGTTTGAGCTCAGCTGTAAAGGTTCCTATTCAAATGAATCAATAGGCTGAGTGCAGTGGCTTGGGCCTGTAATCCCAGCACTTTCAGAGGATCGCTTGAGGCCAGGAGTTCAAGACCAGCCCAGGGAACATAGTGAGATACTGTCTCCACAAAATAATTTTTAAAAAAAATTAAAACTGAAATTATTTAGAAGCTTGGTAATAAATTCCTCTGAACATTTCTCCTTAGGATAGCCTGCCTGCTGTGTTAACTTCCTTATTTCTCTCCCACTTTAATGAAGTATCTTCCCCTCCCTTAAGGCTGAGGGAGCTCAGTTTGAGGTTGCTGATAATATCTAAAGGTGGACAAAATGATGCCAGTTGCCATCATGAAGTGAGTGATGATTCTTGCTCAGACGAGACTTTTCCATAAGCAAATGTCCCTTTACTGCTGTCCTGTTTACGTGCTTGCAAGAATGAGGGGATTACTAACATTCTAAGGAGTTTTGTATTTTTAACAAATCTTCCTCTTATAGTACCAATTTAACATTTTGTGAAAAACACCCCAGAAAGCAAAATAGCTTGTCAGATTTTTATTCACAGAGCAATGTTCACTGAAAACAGCCTCTGGGTTAGAAACGAGGAGAAACTAGTACTGCCACAGAGTCGTGGGTAAAGGAGTTCATCCAAACCAGCTTTGCTTTTTCTCATCTGAGAAACAGACAATATTGGGTACCCTTGTGTAGATGGCAAGTCTTTTGTTTTTAATTCTTTAAAGACAAAACAATAGAAAGGTAGGTTTTTACATAGTAGCTGGGGCCTTCAGCAATTGCAGGATTCGTGTGATATTAATCAACTATAAACAGGTTTCTTTTCTCTGCTGGGAACAGACGTTTATTATTTTGAAGCTTTAAGACCCAAATTTAAAAATTACAGCAACCAGAAAAATAAAGAAAACTGGTGCAAAGAGAAATCTGCACCCATGTTGTCTTTTCTTTAGAATGCATTGTTATGCTTTAGTGGGTCTGAAACAAGCAATCCACATTGAGACACAGCAGAGAAAATTTGCTCTTCAGAAAGTGCCTTTGTTGAGTAAAGTGGTACCAGGCTGGATTGTGGACCCAGCCCCAAGCAGGACATTTCACATCTCACATCTCCCTGCAGGGTCTCTTCCACTCTGCTCTCACCTCCGCCCCTGATCCAGAGATCTGGCTTTCGGTCCTCTTTTTTTTTCCCCCTGGTAAACAAGCCACTGTTTCTTCCTGAAATAACCATGAGAGTCAACAAGCAGAGAATGAAATTATTAAAGTTATTATTATTGAAAATTATTATTGAATATTGACATTATTATAATTTCAATAATAAACAGCTGTCTTTTCAGTTCCCCAGAACTAAGTAAAGAGCCTTCCACTGGAAGAGTCTAATGCAAACAGCAAGGACTATGAAGGACTCTGAGCTGAGCGATTGGAGCAGCCTGACTCCAACCCCTCCTCCATAGACATCCCTCCAAGTTCATCTGAGGGAAGCTCGCTTTCCCAAGAGCCCATCTTTTCCTGGTTGTAAGCTGTGTTCAGTTCCGACATACACTAGCTAAACATATGGCAGAACAGTGTGAAGAGGGATGTCTGTCCATTAGCACATTCAGGGACAGAGTCTGGGATGTACATTCAACAAAGGGCTTCTTGTATCTGAGCCCTATACTGCAGCATTGCTCCAACGAAAGCTCAACTGACCTCAATTTATGTGAGCAGTGAATGTGTGTGTGTGTGTGTGTGTTGTATTTACAAGGCCAGATATATTCAGCCTACTCTGTAAGTCTCTCGGTATAAAGAAGGAAAAAAGTATTGGATGTTGTCTATATGTGTTGAAGAAGAGGAGAATCCCCCAGAGATCAGATTATTAAGAGGGGCTGGAATTTTTTTTTTTTAATTGTCTCACATTTCCCTGGAGTATTATCTTCTTGACTTCCCAATAACAAAGCATGGAGACTCACCAAGCTCAGGAGGAAGAGATGAACATTTGACCCAAACTGAAATCTGAAGAAAACTTGACCCTGACTTCCAAGAATCCCGAATCACTATCCTGGGGGAAGTTTTGGCCAGGTCACTAAGAATGAAACAGAAGCTGATTCCATTACTTAAATTTTCAAATTAACCCAGGGACACACTGAAAATGTCCTTTTCTTGGGTGAGAGTGAACACCTGGCTCAACGGTGGTGACACCTGGTCTCTTCTTGATATGGCATATGAGGGCTGCACCCTGGAGTGTAGCCACCCCTGGGTTACATGGCAAGGAAGGATAGATTAGGAGGAAAGAGGAAGAGAGGGATTCTGTAGAAACAGTGAAAGCAGCCAATGGGAGCAGGAAAAACCCAGAAAGCCTGCCTCAGAGACATAGGAAAAGGGGGCACTTACCTGGAATACAAGGGGTTATTAAGACCTGCCCTGAGCCACAACACTGACACCCTCAGAAGATCTCCAGTCCTCTGTAACAATCTATAGCATGCATCAGTGTGGTTGAAAAAGCTTCTTCTATCAAGTTTAACAACTTTCTGGTGTAACTTCTGAGAGGGCTGATTGCTTATTCATGTGGAAGCAAGACGCCCAGTTCATTTTGCCTGTTTTCGCTACTCTTTGTTGGGTTGGGGAGGCTGTTATGGTAGCTGCAAATGGCTTCTCAAGTGACATTTGCTGACATTCAGTGAAGTACATTTATCAGTATTCACCAGCTCACCTCCACACATGCAATCCATTTTGTTTTGTTCTTCATAGCAACCTCCTTTCCGACACCCGTGCCCTGAAAATGATAAATGGCAAGGTGGCATATTTCTCAAGCTGCACTCAAATGTCACTGTGAAAAATCTTTAATGGACTAAGTGTAGCTTTTCACGTTACAACTTGTCAGGTACTGAGAAATTCTAGAGTTTCTCCTTAATCCACAAGTCTCTGGAACCATACATCTGCAAGCAGAGACTAATTATAAGCTATACCAGTCAGACTTGGGCAAGCAGAAACCAAGGAGAAAACATCTGATATCAGCTAATTATTATTGTTATTATTCTCATTCCATTTTTGCTACTTCCTTTCCTACTCAGAATATGCCAGGAATGAGCAATCCGTTACTCAATAAAGTGGGTGGCAGCCCCCACCAGACTACCACGTAGGCTTTTAATCCCCCCCTTACACTCAGCCTTCTCCATGATGGTTTTCCTCTTTTTCTCTAAGACTCAAAATCCCCAGAACTTCTCCTCTCACTCCCCAAAACCTGATTCTGATCATAAATCCCAGCCCCTAAATGTAGGCCATAATGGGGTTGTTGAAAGGCCTCTAAGATGTCTGGCTGGAAATGTCCTTCTGTCTCCCTGGTGATGGCTTTTCAAAATGCACAGCCATCTTTCCAGATGGCTGATGGTTTTACATCACCATCTGAAAGGACTGCCAGTTTCTTCCCCTGCCTGTGTGCCTGTCCACCACCATCATGCCACTCCCAGGGCAGTGGCCTCCAGGTACCCCCTAACTGTTGAACATGGTGGGTTCTATCAATCTTTTCAAATGGTCTATATTCCCTGGAATGTGCCTCAAAGGGGACTCAGCTGCTGCCTGCCTGTTATGGTCTGAATATTTGTGTGCCCCCCTCAATTCATGCTAATATTTAATCCCCCGTGTGATAGTATTAGGAAGTGGGGTCTTTGCAAGCTGATTAGGTCATGAGGTAGAGCCTCACAAAAAGAGCCTCAGAAAACCACTTTTCCCTTCTACCACGTAAGGCACCATCTATGAACCAGGACCCCTACCAGATACTGAATTTGCTGATGCTTTAATCTTGGACTTCCTAGTCTCTAAAACTGTATGAAATAAATTTCTGTTGTTCATAAGCCACCAAGTTTATGGTATTTTGTTACAGGAGCCCAGGTGGACTGAGTCACCACCATAGTGAGGGGATCCTGGCTCATTTATGTGTGTCTGTGATGTGTCCCAATGAGAGCACCATAATCAATTAACATTGATTCTACAATCAATATTTGAAGGTCAAAAGAGTCGAGAAAACCAAGGAAAATAATTGTAATACCCCAAACCAGGCCAGCCAGGTTCATCTTTGGCCAGACACTAGAGATTGGAATGTTTTCATTTTACTTCTGTCTCTTTAAGCCTCACCTGAGCTCTAACTTTGATAGCCACTTCTAGATGCCTCAGTTTGGGCACCCCAGGTGCTCCTGTTGTTTTTTTTTTTTTTCTTTTTTTTCTCAACATCATCTTTGGCTTTTCTCCTTCCCTACCTTTGGCCTCCTATTTCTCAGGTCACATAACTGTCCCCTCTGGCTCCTGGATCTCTGAGGCACCCCCCCACCGACACTTTATACAGAATCTCAGCAATCTACGATCTGTGAATTCCTTTTTTTTTTTTTTTGGCGGATTTATTGTGTCTCAGTTTTGAGTTCTTTCTGAAATTTACTAGTTATGCCAGAAGGGAAATCAGCTGTGCCTCCAGAGGCAGGCATGACAGGGCAGAGTGTCGATGCCTGCTAACTCTGTAAGGGCAAAGGGTCCCAGGTTAACACCTGGGAATGAGACTGACACTGGACTGACTCAGGCCCTGGTCTCCCTGCACCAATTGCTCTTAGTAAGCCAAGACATCCAAGAAGAAGAGAAGACATGTCACTTGTCCATGTAACTAGGGCAAGGTAGATAATCTAATCATGTCAAAGTTTTGGAATCCACTGAAAAAAACAAGTGTGAGGTCTAAGATGTTTTTTGAAGGAAAACAGTTACATCTTCATTTGCATGGGTATTTTGTGCATATCTTTAAGTTACTTTGGATAAGGGGGAAAGATAGGAGATAGCTACATCCTATTTTCATTATTGGCCATTCAATATTTCTATTAAAAAATGCTTGAGTAGTTCTTTCCAAAATCAGTGGAGAGTCTATTAACTCTCACCTGATGATCACAACAACATCTAGACCAGGGGTTGGATCCCAGATGAGATCGTACATGGCCAAGGGATGCTATGGAAGAGTGGGGAGAAGAGCTGAAGGAAGCACTCCAAGAAACTAAAGGGTGCCTGGCATCCAGGTTTCTTACTAAATAAAACAGCCTTCATTTTAGTCCATAATTGCAGACTGCATGTGATAATTAATGTAAGATTGCTTTTTAAGACAGTCTCATGTACTCCAGATATCTTCTTTTTATTTAACCATTTCAGAGCACAGATTAGGAAGAGCTCTGTGGAAGGCCCTCTGGTATGTGCTCAGTGACACCTCGGCCACTCTAAATAGAACCTGGTTTGCTCCTCTTGTCACCCTCCAATGGCATCTCCAAGGCTAAGACCCTGTTGCAGAGAGAAGCTATAAACTACCTTCTTCGGCCATCTGCACATCTCTCAAAGTTTCCAGGCATTTCCTTCTGACCATTCCTGCACCTTTGCCCTGCAAACTCCCTCAGGCATCAACTCCTCCAGGAGTTCCTTTTCCTCCACATACCAAGACTCTCCCTCTATCAAGCACTTAGCCAATGTTCTGCAGCCTCTTTGTTGCCAAAGAATTTATGAAGGCAGCGAGCACAGTAGTGTGATGTTCTCCATCAATTTTCATTGGCCCCAATGCAAGTGCATGTAAGTGGGCAGCTGGGCTTAGTCAGGGTTGGGGTTTTGTCAGACAAGTATGGTGGATGGAGAAGGGGCAAGGGACTTACATAATGATAATGGTAGGTCATGACATCTCCATTGGTGAGAAGGGTGGCAGGACATAGGAAGGTAAAAGATAGTGAGAAAGTGGTGGGGCCAATGAACAGACTGGAAGTCTCCATGAGGACCAAGCACTTTTGGAGAATAAAGGAGCTCAAAGGACAGGAGGTTGAAGAGGGGGTACCTGGCACTCCAATTCCAGAGGTGGTAGCACCTGGTAATGGCAGTGTCTAAGGTCATGGGAGAAGGCTGAGACAAGGGGAAGTCACTCATATGTTACAGGCCACAGTGTGCGGAAGAGGTGAGTGAGTCAAGCCTAGTCCTCAATGAGTCACGGGAGGGAGTGACTGAGAAACAACCCCGAGGGAGGCAGAGCAGGGCAAAGCATGACAATACTGTGGAAGCAGCTGGGGGCTTTGGAGGAGGAGAGGAAGGAGTGCCTGTAAGCCAAAATGGGAGCAACACAGCTTCATCTCCCCTGCACACCCCCTCACAAGGGCACACGGGATTGGACAGGCGAGTCAGTCCTCCAGTTAATGCGAGAAAAAGAGAAAAGCAATCAGGAAGTTCTGGAAGAGATGGGAGCTGTGCTGATTTCCACTATGCCAAAATAGAAGAGTTTGGAGGGTGAGGAGAGCTGGGTAGGAACTGTTTAAACTCGAAAACATGAGATAAGACCTGTCAGTGGGGATAACAGGAACTTCTTTGTCCCTCCACTAGGGCCCCACTACAAAGGAAGTAGGAATCTCCAGGGGTGGGTGGATCCGGACTCTGTGCAGAACAGGCTCTCCAAGCAACTCATTTGTGGGTGAGGGGCTAGCATTTGAGAACTGGGGGACTAAGCATCTGTCATTTGTTTTAGAAAGAATCACTGGACATCTCTGTGGTACCCAGCTCTGGGAGGGACTCAAAGAACATTTACAAGGAAGAGAAACCCAGTCAAATCAAAACCATTTTTTAAAAAAGGGACTCTAGGTTAAGGATGCAAGAGGACCTCAGGAAGCCAAGTGGCAGCAGGAGCAGTCACCCAAGAAAGGTCCAGTGCAACCAGAAGGAGAAGAGGCAACAGGAACAGAGGTGGCCATTCTCTCCCCCCTCTCTTGCTTCTGCTTCATGCCTCTCTGCTGATTGGCCTTCTCTGCTTCTTTTTAAACAGACACCCACTTACTTCTCCACTGGCCAACTCCAAACTCCCTAGAGGGAGAGTTCTGTTTGGCCGATTGGGTCAGAAGTTGGCCCCAAAGGACCGATCCCTCCTAAGGGTGGGAAAACATCCTCAGAGAAGTTGTGTATCAGTCTACCACAAATTAGGAATTAATAGCCCTAAAGTATCAAATACTCAGCCTAAATCTTCTATGGAAGGGGAAGGGGCAGCTCTTACAAGACAACCTATAAGTGAATGAGTTTATCAGGTTCTCTCCGGAGGATGGGTCTCAGGGAAGTGTGGAAATAACTTTGAAGGTAGTGAGTGCCCCCAGGAAGGTAGGAGGATGCGGTGAGCACTGATCAGATCACACTCTTCTTCTGGGGGCTCTATAGGCTACATACAAGCGGAGCAAGGGACTTGGGCAGCTGTAGGCATGAGAGTCATTTAAACTTGATGTTAGAAGAGCACTCCTTGAGTATCTGAATCTTCATAGACTAGTGATTCTAGTTGCTTAGTTCATAGGAGAATTTTACAGAATTGAGGACCCAGGGACCTTTTCTGGAAGCCTGCTCCTCACGCCCTGGGAAATTCTCTTGTTTGTTTGAAAACTCATGAGCCTTCCCCTTCTCATTTCCTAGAGGGTCACAGGCCAGGTCTGGGGGATCAAGGGAGCCAAGGGAACTTCATTCAGATCCAGGCAATGTGTCTCCACAGATTTGTAACTGAAAGCTTTAAGGACCAGATCTCTCTCTCTCTTTTTCTTTCTCTCATTGGCTTCCTAGGACCCAGTAATTTATCATGAAGACCCGTACTTCTTTTTTTTTTTTTTTTGAGACGGAGCCTCAAGCTGTCCCCCTGGGTAGAGTGCCATGGCATTACAGCTCACAGCAACCTCTAACTCCTGGGCTCAAGCGAGTCTCCTGCCTCCGCCTCCCAAGTAGCTGGGACCACAGGCACCCGCCACAATGCCTGGCCATTTTTTGGTTGCAGCCATCATTGTTGCTTGGTGGGCCCAGGCTGGGGATTCGAACCCGCCACCTTAGGTGTACGTGGCTGGCGCCTTAGCTGATTGAGCCACAGGCGCCGAGCCAAGACCCGTACTTCTAACATCCTTTCCTTAGAAACCCCTCTTTCTCCTGAATAGAATCTCATTTTAATCCCCATTCACTAGCTGAGTTAGTGGTCAGAGAATCAAACACCCAGACAGGAAGCCTGGTTCTGCCTCAATGTTAGGGGTTATGAAAGCAACCGAAACAAGTCCTAGTGGGTGTGGGCGTGATTAATCCACTGGACCAGGGACAGTGAAACCAGGGCTTGGGAGCAAGACTGTGGAGGGGAGGGTTGCCTGAAGCCCAGGCCACAGGACACAAGGCTTCAGCCCTCAACTATTTCCCCCTCTCACAAAGCAAGGACCAAAAAGCGAGTTTTCCCTCATCTCTCCATCCTTCCCTGGGGCATCAGGAAGCACTGATGGAATAAAACAGAAGAGGCTGTTTCTAGTTCTGCTCATTCGTTCCATCATTCACTCATTCAGCAAGCAGAGAGTCACTGAGTGCTTACTGCCAGCCAGGCACTATGCTAAACTTGGGGGACTCCACAGTGAGGACAGTCCCTGCTGTGACCAGCAGCGTTGGCTCTTTCCAGGCCGCAGTGAGATGAGATGAGTGGTTCTCAAAAGTTAGGCTGCATCAGAATCACCTGGAGAACTTGTTAAACCAGAGCTTCTGAGTCAGCGGGCCTGACCGTCCCCAGGTGTCGCTGATGCTGCAGGTGCGGGGACATACTTTGAGAACTACTGGGCTAGATGATCCCTCAGGCCCTCTGAGCTGTGCCAGTCTGTGATGCAGACTGGTTGGGGTTTACTACAGCTGCCCAAACAGGAAGAGAGTGTGGGGAGTCCCCCCTCTGCAAATGGAAAAGTCCTGTGAGTTTCTGAGCTTAGGGGTAAATGGATCAGAGATAAACCCCAACCCAGCCACTAACGCATTTGCTTCATTATTTTTTTAAAAAATGATTAAAAAGTAATTCCGTAACATGAAAGTTCAATCAGATGCTGGAGAAATGACTTCAACTTTCCATAGGGGAAAAAGGGGCTCCACTAAAAAGCTACAAGGGTATTGATGTCTATTAAATATTTGCTTTTCTCCCTAGCCCACACTAGACTGAGTAATTTGTATTTGGCAGAAACCAGCTGCAATTACATTAGTCAATCCAAAAGCCCAACTTGCTCATACAAAATGCAAACAAATTAGTTAAAATGGCCTAATTAGTGGACTGTAAAAATACAAACTGAGGCTGGCAGCCTGGTGTGTATCAGTTAAGAGCACTGTCCCCCCACACAGGGGGGCCTGGAGCTGAGCGGACCACATGACTCAGCTCCCACCTGATTGAGGGTCTTCTCTTGGGACCTCCAATAGCCAATAAGCCAGCTGAACCCCAGAGATTTTGCTTTGGGCAACTCTGTCTTCTGCCCAAGGCATGATTCGAGCTTTGGCCAAGGGGATTCAATGGAAAGAATGTTCAATTTGGACCCTGGACTTGAATCTTAGCCCTGCCAGCTTACCAGCTACCATGTTAGTCAAGGGTTTAACCCTCCTGACCCACTTGTTTCCTTTTTAAAATGGAAATGGGCCAGGTGTGGTGGCTCACACCTATAATCCTAGCCCTTCAGCCTAGGAGTTTGAGACCAGCCTGGCCCACATAACGAGGCCCCATCTCTACAATAAATTTAAAAGATTATCTGGACATGCTGGCATGTGCCTGTGGTCCTAGCTACTTGGGAAGCTGAGGCAGGAGGATCCCTTGAGCCCAGGAATTCAAGGCTGCAGTGAGCTATTACTACACCACTGCACTCCAGCCTGGGTGACAGGGCAAGACCCTGTCTCTTAAAAAAATAATTATAAAATAAAAAGGAAACAATACCTCCCATCTTGAAAGGTGGTTGTAAGGTTTGTCAATTACTTACATATGTGTTGGTACATAGTAGTTCTGCAGTTATTAGTTTAGACCTCAGTTTCCTCTGACTTAAACACACCAGAATGGCCTTGTAGGCCCAAATTTTGACCCTGATTTGGGGCACCAGAGGGCAGTTTTGTGGAGATGGGAGAGTCTGGGGTAATGATGCTCCAAGTGTTAACCAAGTCAGTGGATGGTGCACAGGGTATATCTGGCATGAGTCACAATTCACCTGTGCTGCTCCCCCAAAGGGCTACAGGCTGTGGCCTTATAGACACATGGGTCCCAGGATCGGAGAACTGGAAATGACTGCAGACATCATCTGGTCTGGGGGTTCAAGCCCTGGCTATATATCTGAATCCCTTGGGCAGCTTATTAAAATGCCAGAGCCAGGACCACACCCCACCAGAGATTCTGATTCAACTAGACTGGGAGGGACCCAGGCAATAGGCACTCCTAGGTGATTTGAAATGAAGTCAAGTTTAAGAATCATTTCTCTAATGCAAACATTTTATTCTGTGGAGGAAAAAAAGGAAAACGCTCAAGAAAACTAAAATAAATAAATAAAACAACCACAACTCAGAGACTTAGAGATGTGAATTATTTCAGGTCACAAAATACTAAATTTTCCTAAGTTCGCTCCTTACCCACATCATCAGATCAGACCTTTGTCTGTGACAGGAAGGAATGTTTGTGGAATTCCAGCAGGGAATAGAGGCTTTCTACCAGGCTCCCAGAAGAGGACAGGCTTTGATGGCAATCAACATCTTGTATTTCATAACACCTTCCCTCCAAAGCACATTTCCAGTTCAGTTATAGTCACAGCATCAGCCAGATTGAGACGGGGAGTCCCAAGGAAATACTATGATTTGTTTCAAGATCACACAACCGATCAGTGTCAATTGCAATACTATGTGCCCCAGGGATGGGTGTTAGGCATATAGTCCTTGTCAACTCTGGCTGCCAGACTTTGTGGATCATGTCAGGACGGTTCCCCCATGCAAAAGTTGCACACTTATTTAGAGAGAACCAGAAACTTAAGTTTTTTTGAATGGAGTGGAAGGGACATTTTGTTTCCTCACTGTGCAATACTTCCCTCAAAAAGGAAATCTAACCCTTCAGGGACTGTGCTTCATTTTATTTTGTATCCTGCATTGAATAAATGCCCTTCTGGACATTCTGCCTTCATTCTTATAGGCCTGACATGGCTCTAGCAGAGTGGGACATTTGGGCCCAACGTGACCAGAACACAGGTTGAATCTAAAGGCTTCTCACCCTGAAGGAAAGAGCAAGTTGGTTCTGCTTCTCCCATTCTCCAACTCCAATTCTTGCCACTCTAGGTCCCAGAATCAAAACCTCAGGGAGTGTGATAGTGCAGTGTCATTTCTTACTGTGTGATCTTCAATGATTGCTACTTATGTTTAATCCCTCTCTGTTTTCTCTGTCTTAAACACACCAGTATCGTCTTCTAGGCCAGAATTTTAATGTAACTCACTCTCTGACGTAGTTATCTCAGATAGTAAGTCAGGCAGAGGGTAGACCCTCAGCTTGGACTTCTTAAGTCAGATGCTGAGTTCATTAGTTGTTAGTCTTTATTTTCTCATAATATGATCATTTAAGATTAAAATTTTCCTTCTTAGAACTACCTTAGCTTTGTCCCACAATTTTTGAAAAGTAGAATTTTATCTTTTACATTTTTTATATTTTCCTTAGTCTGTTGGTAGAAAAATCAGTTTGTCTGAAAATGCATTGACATGCATTTTTTTCCAAGTGTAAACTTTTAGGTTGATAAGTATTTTCTTTCAGCACAAAAGATTTCAAAAGATTCATTCTTTTGAAAATCTTTTTCTACTATTTTCTGGCTTCTATTGTTCCTGGGAGGCCAGTTGCTACTTTAATTATGATTCCTTTGGAGATAGTGTTTGTTTCCTCTGGCTGCTTTTAAGATTTCTCTTTGTCTTTTGTGGTCTGCAACTTCAGTGTGACATGTATGGCTGTGTCATTGGCTTCTGTGTTGGTGAACATCAGTAGTAGATTCAGATTGATAGAGAAAGTACACATGGAAACCACCTAGATAATTCAGATGAGGTGTGCTTATCTAAATAACAAAGATGAAAGCCATCACAGTGAGAATACACACCAGAGAAAGAGGTATAAGTTTCTGGAACCCAATTTCACAAAGGAGTACATTGTTGTAGATGTCAGTTTCTAAGATTGATATGAACAAAGATCATAGCAGATTTTTCTGGAAAAAAACTTCCCCTTCCAAACCCAACCTTAGGTATCGTCTTGGTGTTATACTATGACTACGAAATTTAATACAGTACTTTTATGGATGAACACAATTCTTGTTAATTAATCCCACCTTGATCTTAAACTGTGATGTAGAACAAAAGTTGGAAACCGAATATTTCTGTAAATCATACTAGCTACAGGGGCTGCTCTGCCTTCTAGTTTTATCTTTTATTTATCCTTTTTGGAATGTGAGGGGCTTTCGGAATTTGTGGGACAGTCTTATTTTTCAAATATTGCCCCTGCCCTGTTTTTCTCTTCTCCTCTGCAATTTTCTTGAGATGCATGAAAAATGAGTTCACTCCATCCTACGTGTTTCTTAATGCTTCTTTTATATTTTCCTTCTCTTTCGAATAATTTTTTATATGAGCTGCTTTCGAATAATTTTTTAGATCCATATTCTATAAGACTTTATTCTCCTTTTAGTTATACCTAATTTGTTGAAGCTATCTATTGAGTTTTTCTTTTTTTTTTTTTTAGTGAAAGTTCTGTTTGAATCCTTTTCTAATCTGCTCGGGCATTTCTATAGCCTCTTATTTCTCAGTCATACATTTCATCTTTTTCTTTAAATGTATTTTAAACATATTTTCTATTACCTGATAATTTCTGTTATTGTGGATCCAATTCTGCTGTTTGTAGTCTCTTGCTCATGGTGGTTTTCTTCCTCAAAATATTTTATGATTTTTGACAATGAGTTTGTATCCTTGAAATTTATTCATAGGAATTCTTGGGGTTTGAGTTTAAGTTCCTTCAGAGAGAGAGCTTCACATTCCCTGGGTGCCTGGGGCCACTATTAACTCAGATTCACTTTCTCAAATTCCTAATTTGAGGCCTTCTCAGACCACCCATGTAGTATGAATTATGGTTACAAATTCTCAGAATAATTCTCTTCTCCTATTTAGGGTAAAACTTGCATACAGGTAATTTTCCTTATAGTCCCTGTGGTGAGAGTAACATCTGGTTTATTTCTCATTCATCTTTACACTGATGGAACAGTAAGTTTTGGTGTCAGCTTTGTGGATAGGAAGTCTCTAACCCAACCTTGAGTAAGCATTAGGCTTTTTCTCCTTTTCCTCTGGCCTTGAGAACTTGTGAAAACTAAAAACAAAGTTTATCTGATTTGGCAAGTGCCTTCAACCTCAAAGTCAAATTTAGCATTCGACCTATTTCTTGAGATTTTCACTGTCAATGAGTTTTTGGATTCTGAATATTCCTCAGTTTCTCAGCAAACAATTGATATTTCCCAACCTCCATCTTGTTACTTATAAAACTATCTATTTCCAAGGGTCATTTGAGGATCAATTGAGATACTGCCCAAGAAAGATCTTTTATACTTAAAAAGCAACTCAGGGCTCAGCATCCATGGTTCAGTGGTTAGGGTACTGGCCATGTGCATGCACCAGGGCTGGTGGGTTCGAACCTAGCTAGGGCCTGCTAAGCAACAATGATAACAACAACATCAGAAATAGCTGAGTATTGTAGCAGGCACCTGTAGTCCCAGCTACTTGGGAGGCTGAGGCAAGAGAATCGCTTAAGCCCAAGAGTTTAAGGTTGCTATGAGCTGTAATGGCCCAGCACTCTACCAAGGGTGACATAGTGAGACTCTGTCTCAAAAAAAATAAAATAAAATAAAATAGAATTTAAAAAAACACAATGCATTGTACCAAGGTTAAAGCATTCGTAAACCTGTGTCTGATTTAAAATATGTTCTTTTTCATTAAAATAACTGATGAAATCTAGAATAAGCATTTATAATCCAGGTCAATATTCATCTGTTCATGTATTTGCCAAGTACCTTCTGTGTGGTGCTTCCCTAGCCTGGGAAGCCTCAGGGGTTACCTGAGTCAATGATTTGCTGAGGTATTGAATCTGAAGCAGAATTGTGGTTTGTTTAAAAATTAAAAAAGAAAAATCTTGTGTAGGTTTTTTTCCTTTTCTTTCTTCTAAACGACAGACCTAAAACTAACATGTATTTCCCAGGACATCCTTATTTCCTTTGCTGGCCAAAAATGTCTATGTGCCTCTAAGAGCACTTTCAAAGTCCTGATACCTTTTGGGAATATCTCTCAAGGACAGGTGTCCATTCCAGTTGCACCTCTACAGACAGGGCCAGCCCTGGGGGCAGCAAGCTGTAAATCTAGGCTGAGAGTTAGGAAATCTGGGTTCTATTTCCCCTATCCGCCATTTTGGCATTTGAACTTGGAAAAGCCACCTCCCTTGGTTCTGAAGACCACACATCCCATTCCAATATAAGAAAGCAATACTAATCACGGCAGTGCTGTGCTGTGAGGGTCAAGTGAGGTAATGCAGATAGATGAAAATGCGCTGGAAATTTTGAAACTTTCAACAATTTGAATGAAAGGAATTATTATTAGAAATGATGTATTCTCAACCCCTCCCTCACACACACTAATAATATCCCAGGCCGGAAAAAAATTGCAGGGATTATTCTCTTGGAAACCATGGTCTGAGAATGCTCAAAACTGTGTATCATGGCGGGACACATCCCTGGCTGGCGGCAGGCCCCTGGCTCTGGGGACGAATCACGTTCCTGCCGCTTTTGGCTGCTGCAGCACCTGAGTCCCTGCATCTCCCCAGCTGGGCTGCCTGCCGAGCTGGGGCTTCAGCTCCCCGGAGAGGAGGGCAGCCCTCCCATGGCCAAGAAAAGCTGCCCCTTCTGTACTGGGCACAGAGTACCAGGGCTGGCTGCTCTGTAAAGGGCTGTGGCATCAGGGGTCAGTGTCAGGACAGGCCGACTGCAGAGGACACAGTGACAGACTGAGCTGGGGCAGTAATTAGACAGTGAGAGCTTCCTGCAGCAAGCTACAATCAATAGGTCTGCTTACCCAGGAAAAAAGATTAAAGTAAAGCAGATGGCAGAAGATAATAACATCTCCCACTTAACTCCCATTTTCACTTGTCAAAGTACTTTCACCACCATTTTCTCATTTGGTCCTCCGCACCAGTTTTCTCAGACCCTCTAGTGGGTGTAGTCCGATTTCACAGGCAAGAAAGCTGAGGCAGGCTGAGCACGGTGGCTCATGTCTATAATCCTAGCACTCTGGGAGGCAGAGGCGAGTGGATTGCCTGAGCTTACAAGTTCAAGACCAGCCTGAGCCAGAGTGAGTCTCTTAAAAAAAAGCTGTGCGTTGTGACGGGAGCCTGTAGTCCCAGCTACTCAGGAGGCTGAGGCAAGAGAATTGCTTAAGCCCAAGAGTTTGAGGTTGCTGTGAACTATGACACCATGGCACTCTGCCTCAAAGTGTCTCCCTGTCTCAAAAAAAAAAGAGGGGCGGCTCCTGTGGCACAGAGAGTAGGGTGCCGACCCCATACACTGAGGGTGGCAGATTCAAACCCGGCCCTGACCAAACTGCAACAAAAAATAGCCAGGCGTTGTGGTGGGTGCCAGCTTCTTGGGAGGCTGAGGCAAGAGAATCACCTAAGCCCAGGAGCTGGAGGTTGCTGTGAGCTGAGATGCCATGGCACTCTACTGAGGGCAATAAAGTGAGACTCTGTCTCTAAAAAAGAAAAAGAAAGAAAGAAAGGAAAGCTGAAGCACAGAGCCAGCAGCTGACTTGCTTTGCCCAAAAAGCCAGGACAAACGTTTCCATTCTCTCCATGCTGGCCTTCTTGGCATCAGGAGCTCAGACAGTGCAAATAGATGAAGGCAACACATTTTGTTGAGCACGTTCTCTGCACCAGTCGCTGTTGTAGGCTTAGCAGATGCAGCAGTAATGAGACAAAGTCTTATTCTCATTGAGGTTCATTCTTAAAAGGAGAAGACAATACACACATAAATGAGTGAGATAACTCTGAACTTGGTGTGTGCTGTGGAGACAATAAAACAGAATGATTTGATAGCGAGGAACCAGGGAAGCTTCCTAAGCCTGGAAAGAGCTGTCTGAGCAGGTAATATCCAGGCTGAGACTTGAATATGGAGAAATTCCTTGGATGTCAAGAGGAGTCAGGCTAATAAAGGAAGAGCGAGGCATGAATGTGCAATGATGGTGAATGAATAGCGTCATGGGTCTTTCTCGTCTCTGTGGACAGAAAGGAAGCAGAGGGAGAGGATGTTCTCTCCGGAAACACAGAGATGCTGGAAAGTCAGAACTTGCTTCTGGAGCTCCCCTTCCCTTCCCACTTCTTCTTTACTTCTCATCTCGATTTCTCACCTGTGAAATGGACACCAGGGTGTCAGTCACTGTCATAGACACTTTCACCTTTAGGCCCCGGTGAAGAGTTGTGAAGTGTTAGAGATATGGTTCCCAACCACACTGGTGAGAAGTTGCTGATTCGTTAGACCAGATATTAAATATATCTTATTTAAAACGATGCCACCCAGACAGCTAAAGGGCAGGCCACTCTATTCACCTGGATTGGTCTAGTTGACACTTGACTTCAGTTTCCTTATTTCAATGACAGCACTCTCTCTTAACTTTATCCAGCACACTCTACCACGCAGAGCCTTTTTACAGCTCTTGCTAGCCTGTAAGCCCCTGGAAGGCAAGGATCATTTCTTACTCATGTTTGTCTCCATACAAAGGGTGCGATGAATGTATTGTGGGTTCATATGCAAAAGACACAGCTTTATCCCTGTTACAGCCCTTTTCCCAACACCCTACTTCCATGGGCCAGGTTTGCTATCAGCATTCTTTATTTTCATTTTATTTATTTATTTATTTTGAGACAGAATCTCACTGTGTTGTCCTCGGTAGAGTGCTGTGGCATCACAGCTCACAGTAACCTCAAACTCCTGGGCTCAAGCAATTCTCCGGCCTTAGCCTTTCAAGTAGCTGGGACTACAGGCAATGGCCACAACGCCTGGCCAGCTTTCCGTTGCAGTTGTCATTGTTGTTCAGCTGGCCCAGGCAGGGTTCGAACCCACCAGCAAACCCGCCGTCGCAACCACTGTGCTACGGGCACCGAGCCCATTATTAGCATTCTAACATATCATGTGAAGTAACTGAGACATGGAGAATTTAAAAGGCTCACAGTTTCTACCCGGACTCACTAGATTTGATTGGAAATTTCTCTTGGCACCTATATAGCAAGTATTAAGACAAAGAGGCAAAAGTAGATATTTCTATTTAAAAAGTCGGAGGCAGGGATTGCCAATCTTAGGATCTAAGTGGGATTTCGTAAAGAGAATTTACAGGCCCAGAACTCAGAAGTTCTACCCAGAAAGGGCCTGCCTAAGTTTGTCATGGTCATCCAGGTAGCTCAATAATTATTTTCAGTGCACGCTCTGCCTCCCCTTACAAATGGTCCCTGGCAGCAGGACCTTAAGGGTTTCATGTTGTTTGCATTTGGATCATCTACGATGTCGATCAGTTCTAACCACCTGCCAAGAAAGTTGGACCCCTAAGACTTTTTCTTTAAAGACGGAGAAAGGGAGCCATAAAAGCAATTCAGCTGTTTTAATGAGGCTGGGGGGGGAAATGCAGTCAGTAAATTCAGAGAGGAACACCACACATTTGGACATCAGGCATTTTACCAGAACACAGACCCCCTTTGAGATTGTTCAGGCTGCCGAATAGACACAGCCAAAGAGAGCCCAGCTTTAAGAGCTTCTTGAAATCTCTTCTTCTAGGCATTTGTCCTCAAGCTCAGCTGCACATTGGAATCACCTGGGGAGCTTTATAAAGTGCTACTGCTTAGGCCTGTCTCCACGGAGCCAGATGTAACTGTCCTGGGATGAGTTCTAGCTACTGAGATGTTTCAGATCTCTGCAGATGATTCTAAGGTACAGCTAAGATTGAGAACAATGACCACTAAGAGGCTGTTCCAGGTAAGCAAGAGAGAATGACAAGGCTATAACAAGGAGGAGTCAAGGTCATGTCCTGATAGCTTATACTACCTGTGCTGGGGCCTTCACCTCTCAGGCAGGCCACCATACAATGTGTTGCCCCAGTTTTAGCACAAGAAGTCTTATGCCCCAGGACACACCTGGGTCCCAGCCAAATCGAGAAGACTAGACACCCTACTATCTCTCACCCCAGCCCAGGTTGGCTTAGTTCTTAGGCATAGTGGAAGGATGGGAGGTTAGAGCCTCCCAGACATCTCCGCAGAGGGAAGAGAAGGCATGAAGGGAGTGAAGAGATGAGCTGGTGGGCTGGGGCCTTTGATTCCTCCAGTGTACAGTGCACAATTTCATGACCCTCTAATTTCATGGGAGGGCACCCATTCAGAAAATACTTGATATGAATAACCTTTTTCTTTAGAAAACTGGAAAGGTGGTGGGGTTTCATTCCAGGGTTGAAATCATATGGGATACTGGCAATTCCCCTGAGGCTGAAGTGGCCTTGGCATGACAAACCCCCTAAGAATTTGTGGATAACTTGAAAGAGGGCTTAGACTTGATAGCACTGGTGTGGTGTGATGCCATTTTTATCTAGACTTTGGAATACAGCAGCTCCCAGGAGACAGCTGAGTCCCACTGACACCCATCACACACTCAGCCCTTTATTGGCCAGACTCTGACCCTGTACTCACTCCCCAGGGGGCTAAAGATGTTGTGTATGATGGAAAGAGCACAAAGCACCCTGAAAGTTACTGCACAGAGGGGCTGGCTAGGAGTGGGGTGGGGGTGGGGGCAGCACCTGTGGCTCAAAGGAGTAGGGCGCTGGCCCCATATGCCAGAGGTGGTGGGTTCAAACCCAGCCCTGGCCAAAAATTGCAAAAAAAAAAAAAAAAAAAAAAGGAGTGGGGTGGGGCTGTGGGCGGGGGGTGGCTAGGCTGGTAATGAAAGGGCCTGTGGGGA